>JANSTW010051268.1:0-12568 GCA_027564275.1 Diadocidia ferruginosa
ATAATACTAATTTTCAAATAAAATTTGTAATACGGATATTAGTAAAATAGTAAAAATAAATAAAAATTGCTAAACAAATTACTAATTTAGTAATTAATAAATAAATAAATTATTTACTAAATAATAAATATTACTAATATGCAAAATAAATTTGAAATATAAATAATTATTAAATTTGTAAATAATACATTTTTTTTAAATAGCCAATAGTATTAATTTAATAATTAATAATTACTAATTGGAAAATATTACTTACTAGTTAAATTGGTAATACAAACAATTGATAAATTAGTAAATATTAATAACTTACTAATTAGTATAAATATTATTAATTTACTAAAAATAATTAAAATACTTATAAAAAGCTCAAAAGTAACCAAATCTAAACATAAACCCAATTTATTTAAACTGTACATTTTTAGAATGTATTCATTTATCTGATTTATCAACAACAACCGAACTGCCCGGAGGACACAATCGACGGAAAAGAAGTCTATATCAAAATAATGAGCAAGCTTTTACCATGGAAATACTGGTGGCCGTCGATCGAAAAATGTTAGACTATCATGGTCGTCATTTTAAGGAGTACATTTTAACGTTGATGTCAATTGTAAGTTGTGATATTTCACTAAATCACTAGTTTGGAAAATCATAATTTTTTTTTAGGTTTCAAGTATCTATGCAGATGCATCTATTGGTAATTCGATAAAAATTGCTGTAGTTGAAATTATTGTGCTGAACGAAACAATGTACAAGAAATCAGATGCTGTTGATGGTAATAATTATAAAATATGATCCTTTTTTGAAAATTTGCAATTAAAATTTACTTTTCCACACGCAGGTGTTTCAGCGTCTGATATGCTTGCGAATTTCTGTAGATATATGCAAAAATTAGCCTTTCATCGTGATACAGCTTTACTCTTGACAAGGTATTCCATTTCAATTTGATTTTTTATAAATTCGAAAAATGATTTTTTTAAATTAAAATAGGGAACAAATTTGCCGAACTGCAAATGAAAAAAAATGTGATACATTAGGTTTAGCTGAACTAAGTACAATGTGCCGACCTTCCTCGTGTGCCATTGTACAAGATAATGGTCTTTCGGCTGCATTTACTATTGCTCATGAAATTGGACATGTGTATGTTGTTTATAGGATAATTGTTTGACAAAAGATTTTAAGATATTTTCTTCTCATATAGGCTTAGCATGCCTCACGATGACGATGTTAAATGTGCCAGATATCGTAGTAGATATTCAAATCACATTATGTCACGTATGTTGGATCATAATACTCATCCGTGGTCATGGTCAGAGTGCTCAAGACATTATGTAACCGAATATTTAGAGTAAGTTAATATAATATTTAATAAAAATTGATTTATAAAAAAATGTAAATTTTACAGAAATAATCATGGGTCCTGTATGTTGGACAGACCAAAACGGGATATGATTGAACCGACAAAACTAATGTTTGCCGGTGAGAGATTTTCGGCCAGACAACAATGTGAATTGGTTTATGGTCCCGGTGTTGATGTTTGTCCGTACATGGTAAAATATTTTATATTATTTTAACAAATTTATTTTTTAAATGTTGGCAATTTTTTTTTAATCTTTAAAATATTTTGCTTAATTTTTCATTCGTCAGTCGTTTCGATTTCGAAATAAAATATAATAACCAAAGAGTTTTAAAAAACTAAGAAATTGTAAAGAAAATAATTATTTTTGTAATTTATATTTAAGAACTGCGAAGTTGAAATAAAAAAAATAGCTTTTAACTTATCGTATTATCAAGTAACATTGAGTTAAAGTTCGATAACTAGGAGATATATCACGAAATATTTTCCAAATGCTTCTAATAAAATTAAAGATTTTTTATTAATCTCTTAAACATTAGCCAAAGTGCAGTCGTTTATGGTGCGGATCCGAAAGGGAGGGATGCAAAACTCAACATATGCCATGGGCCGATGGAACTGAATGTGATAATAATAAATGGTGTCATCATGGATCTTGTGTTTATCGAAATAGGACAGCCTTGGCAAAAGTTAATGGCGGCTGGGGACCGTGGAAAGAGTAAAAAAATTTACTTTTAAAATTGAACATTTAAATAAATTAAGAAATCTACAGATACGATGATTGCAGTCGACCATGTGGTGGTGGTGTAAAGAATGCTACAAGAGAATGTAATAGTCCGACGCCAACAAATGGTGGACAATATTGTGTGGGAAAACGAATTAGATATATTTCATGTAATACGCACAATTGCCCTCCGGATTATCCAGAATTCAGAGAAAAGCAGTGTGCCGATTTGAATAATAACAGTTTTGATATTCAAGGCATCACACATAATGACACTTGGATACCAAAATATGGAGGTATAACTTTTTCTGTGAACATTTTAATTTCCTGTAATTTAACTTTACGTTAATTCAATTAATTTTTTGGGGAAAAACCTTCCATTTTGGTCAATTTATTAATCAGATTCGGATGTCCTTAATCTTTTATCTACCTCATTTAACTTTATTACGTATATATTTACTACTTTTTGGGGTCTAATATTCTTCAATATATTTATCAGATTTAGCGATCCTAAAAAATATTTAATATTTATTTTTATTTTATTCTTTTTAATTTTGTATACAATTAGTGTCTCCGGCAGATGAGTGTAAGCTGTATTGTAGAGTTGAAACATCAACCAATTATTTTCTATTAGGAGATAAGGTGAGATAATTCAAGAAAATATTTTTTTTAAATTGGTCGAAATTTTAATTATTTTGAATATTATTGTCATATAATAATAAAATTTTAATCTAAAATTGTATACGAAAATTTTAACCTAAAATTATATACGATTACTTTTCGTGGAATTGTTCTAAATAACAAATTAGACCTTTTAAAAACAACAATGTTTCGAAACGATTTTTCAAATTATTTAAAAAAATTTAGGTAATAGATGGAACATCTTGTACGCACGATAGTTTTAACAAATGTGTAAATGGAGTTTGTCGCAATGCCGGATGTGACAATAAATTAGATTCAAATGCAAAATTAGACAAATGTGGTGTTTGTGAGGGTCAAAATTCCACATGTCATGACATTCGTCGATCCGTCATCCTGCAAGAAATCGAACAGAAGAAAATGAACGGAGCCACCAATTACTATCACATCACGAAAATACCAAAAGGTTTGTTCAGTTGTTGACAATATAAAATTATATAAATTTAAAAATTTAATTTAATTCAATATAATAAATTAATTAGTCATCTAATTTAACGCATTTTCTTTGTTCAAATTTTAAATTTCAATAAAGAGCTAGTATAGAAACAAATAGATATTGATAACCTTAAGTTCAATATTTTATTAAATAATTTTAATTTATTATATAAAGAGTAATAAATTTTCGAAAATCTTTAGATTTTAATAGTTTTTTTTTTCTTCAAAAAAATAAAATATTTAAATAAAAAGAAGCAACAATATTTTCAAAATCCTGTTTTAAGTTAATTTGTTTAAATAAAAACAAATATATTTTATTATGCAAATTCCTTTATTTTGATATTTTGATAAAAATTATCAAAATTTTATATTGTGATTTATATGCATTGCATACTATAAATATTATATAGAAGATCTGTGTGCACTTGCACAAAATATTTTTTTAAATTATGAAAAACTTGAAAATGTTTATCTGACATTCGTTCGTTTTTTTGAGACTTATTTTATAATAAAATCAAAAATTAGAAAACTTTAAAAAAATGTTTTGCTATTTTTTAAATTTTTTCTTTAAAATTTGCTAATGCAGAGAGTGAAATTAGGCTACAGAATTGCTCATGATCTATTTAAATCAACTTTCAGTGTTGTTCCTCAGGCACTCCGAAGATTGAAAAGTAGGTCCAAAACAGTTTTCTAATTTTTGATATTTATGGAACAATTTTAGCGTCACGTTTCATTATAAAGTCTCTGAAACACGACGATAAAAATTGTTAAGTTTTCCAAGAATAATTTCCAATATTTATTATATTGGTGTATAAAGTTAGACACACTTTCTACAAATTCTTTACAAAAAAAAAGTAAAAATTTCAAAATATTTTTATTTTTTTAATTGAAAAATATTTCTTCCCTTTTTAAAAAATAAGAATATAAAAAATAAACAAAAATTTAAAAACCGTAAATAATTTGGATTGCTTGCAATTTTTGGCTAGACCTTGTGCATTTTAATTATAGATTATAAATTTAGTGCATGCACCATAAAGTGTGAATAATTTAAATACTCAATAAATTAGAAAATTTGTTTGATTTAAAAATATAAATTTATTGAACGCCACAAGTAATTAATTTTATATTTGTTTATACAAATTGACAGCTTTATGTATAAAATACAAAATTATTTCAAAACAATTTTATTTTTAGGTGCATCAAATATTGAAATTATTCAACCGGGACATGTGGACGATTTAAATTATATAGGTAAGAGTGCTGTGCAAATTTCAATAACATTCGGTAAATAATTTTGAGTTTAAACGTAAAATTTAGATCGTTGCCTAAGCGGTCTGCTATCATATTTTTCTGATAAGCAAAAAAATGACGCGTTCAAATCAACCAATCAGAATAAAAAAACGTGTTTTTCTAGAATTTAAAGCTAGATTTACAGTTCGGTCTAAAATCTATTTTCTAATAAGCAGAAAAATAACACGAAAAATCAACAAATCAGAGATGATCGAATCAACAAATCAGACACTAAAAAGCGAATTTCTGTAGAATTTAAAGCTAGATTTTCAATTCGGTCTGAAAACTATTTTCTGACAAGCATAAAAATGAAGCGATGAAATAAAGTTGCTCAATTTCTAACTTATTCTGCCGGCAAAATAGTTTTTGATTGAAGGATTTGATCGAGTCAGTTTTCTTCTCGACAAAAAATAGTTTTTTTTCAACCCAAAGGTGAATCTCTAGAGGAAAAATAAGATAATTTTATTTAGAAAAAAAAAATATATTTTTATAACATACATTTCGTCAGTTTTTCTTAACATCTTTAGTACAATGTAAATTTGGTATTGAGTATCGATAAAATGATAAATAATTTCTTTTATATCAATTGAATAATTTAAAATAAATATTTTTTAATTATAGCTTTAGTAGACGATCAAGGTAACTATATCGTAAATGGTTTCAATGTAATCACTCAGTATCCCAGAACCTTTGCCTATGGAGGATTAACTTTTGAATATACCGGAACTAATCGTACCATAGAAAGAGTAAATACAACATTTGCACGACGCCTTAAACGAGACCTAATCGTACATGTGCTTTCTCGAACCGATCGAGAGACAGACCAAAGAAATCCGAATTCTACCATAATGTCTTATTCGTATACAATATCGTTGGCCGATCCGAATGCCATGCCATATCAATGGAGATCCTATGAATGGAGTGAGTGCAGTGAAACGTGTCGTGGAATTAGGTTAGTGGATATAAATTAGGAAAAAAATATTTTAATTTTCAAAACAAATTTTTCAGACGAAGAACGGTTGCCTGTGTCCAGACATATTCGGGTCAAACAACACATAGTCACAATTGCAGACAACCGAAACCCAGCGACCATGAACCTTGTAATGAAAACTGTGTTATAGAGTAATTTATATTTTTTTTCCGAAAACTTAGTTTATTAGAGCACATTTCCATTTTAGATGGGACATTACTCGTTCCGAGTGTTATCCTTGTGGCGATGGCCACAGAACTCTAAGCTTCAAGTGTGTTCGACGAATAACAGATTCGTCTGTGTCGGCCATCATCGATGATGCATATTGTTCGGCATTGGCTAAGCCATATTATTATGAAAAATGTTTCGATCAATGTCATTCGGCTGAATGGACGTACAGTGAATGGGGATTTGTAATTATTTCGCTATTTGACATTTTGATTTTTTTAATTATTTCCCCAAATTTAGTGCTCTACTGCATGTGTACAGAACAGAACGGCAATGTGTCATTCACACAGTTCTAATGGTTATCAAATTGATAATAAGTTTTGTTCAAATATACCGAAAAAACATTTAGAACAAAAGTGTGATGCAGACGATTGTCCGATTTGGGCACATGGTGAAGACTCACCGGTAAGTGTTAAAATGTTTATGTTTTTTTTTTGTTTTTTTATTAAATTCTTTTTTCAAACACAATGTTTAGACAGCTTTTATATTTTAATTATTTATAATGTTTTTTTCTTATTTATTGCACCACACCCACCGCCAAAATTCATTATAATCACACATATATAATGCTTTTTGTCATGTTCTGTGGCGGCCGCGTTTTTTGTTCTAGTGTTCTGTAACATGTGGAGAAGGAGTTCGCAGTACAAAATTACACTGCACACAAAATAATCAAGTTGTAAATCCATCTGTTTGTAATAGTATTCCACGTCCTGTTGAAATCACAAAAAAATGCACAATGCAAGCATGTGCCAAGAAGGTAGATATTACATTGATGATATATAGAAAGCTATATATTATAGAACACTCACTTTATATAGAATTGTAGTACATAGATATTGTAATGCTTGTAATATTTTAGAGAGAAATGCTTCAAATTTAGAAATTTTTAATTGCTTGCTTCATTTAAAAAAATATTTTATCAAAATTAGAGTAGATTTAATCGCAGGCTTGCTAAAAAATCAGATAATCAACGATCTAATCACACTGGTTTTGATCTATTCAAAATCTGATCGAATCAAAATTTGATCGAATCACAACAGCGATCTATTCAAAATTTGATCGAATCACAATCTGATCGAAAAAAGGTTGTTGATCGAATAAAAATTGTGATTTACATAGATTTTGATTCGATCAAAAATTGAATGAATAAACAAATTTTTTTCTCATCGACTAAAAATTTGATCGAATCATAATCTGATGGAATCAACAAAAAAAAGTTTGGTCGAATGAATTTTTTTTTTTGATTCGATCAAAAATTGGTTCCATGAAGAAATTATTTATGATAGATTCAAAATTTGATCGAATAAAAAAAAATTATTGATCCAATGAACATTTTGATTTGCTCAAATTTAAATGTTATTTGATCAAATTTTAATTTAACTAGATTTTGATTCGATCAAAAATTGATTCGATAGACAAAAATTGGTTCCATGAAGAAATTATTTTTCACCGATTCAACATTTTATCGAATTTCAATTTGATCGAATAAAAGAAAAATTGTTGATCCAATGAAATTTTTGATTCGCTCAAATTTTGATTTAACTAGATTTTGATTCGATCAAAAATTGATTAAAAATTGATTCGATAAAAAAAATATTTGTTGATCGATTCAAAACTTGATGGCGCAATCTGATCGAATAACAAATACATTTTTTGATCAAATGAAATTCTAATTGATTGAATTTTATTCGATAAAATTTTCATTTAACTAGATTTTGATTTGAACTAAAATTGATTCGATAAACAAATTATTTTTTGAGCGATTCAATATTTAATCGAATAAAAAAAATTGTTGATCGATTCAAAATTTGATCGAATACAAAAAATTGTTGATCGAATGCAAATTTTGATTCGCTCAAATTTGAATTTTATTTGATCAAATTTTTATTTAACTATACGAGGAAGTAATATATTATTCCATCTTAGTAGATTTAACTAAATTTTGATTCCAAATTTAATCGATCACAATGATCGAAAAAATAAATTGTTGATCGAATGATAATTTTGAATCGCTCCAATTCGATTTTGATTCGATAAAAAAATTTGCAAAAATTGATTCGATAAACAATTTTTTTATCGATTCAAAATTTGATCAAATCACAATCTGGTTCGATCAAAAATGTTGATCGATTCAATTTGATAAAATCAACTTAAGATATTTTACGCAAGTCTGGATTTAACTAACTATACATATAAATGCTTTTAGTCTTTTAGTTTGCGACTGATAAATAATAATTATCAGTTTATAGAAAGTCTGATATTTTTAGATAATATTTTTGTAACTATTTGTATAATTTAATTTTTAATTGCGTCTCTAACCCCAATTGATACACATTGCCCTTAAACATAATAAAACTGCGTTACAAAAATGATGCTGCTGCTAATTTAACATCGTATATTATATATAGGCTGTTATAAAAAATTATGATTTTTCGTCCATATAGAAAATTAAGCTAAAACATTAATAAAAACGAAAGATTTAAACTAAGCGACGAACCTTTGCGATTTGATTTTTTTAACAATTTCTTTCATTGATTCGATTAAAATTTATGAAGAAATATAAATTGATGCAAAGAATTAGATGCACAAATTCTGGAATATTAAATATAAGCCGCGATAAACTTATCAAGTTATAAGTTTACTAAATTAATACATTTTTTTAATTTAAAATTTTTTCAAATTTCAGAAAATATGATTGAAAAATTTTAATTTTAAATCGTAAAATTTTCAAAAATATAATTTATGTGCATATTTTATAACATACTCCCCCAAAAAAAAAATCCATAGAAAAGACAGTTTATAATGATTGCTAAATATTATTATTAGGTTTTACAACCGATTCCCATATTTTATGTTGATGAAACGCCTCCAGCAACATTAAGCAATAATGTTTACGAAGAGCATAACTATTCGACATCAACAAACACACCACAAGAATATTTTCGGTAATTTTTTTACAATATTTTTTTTAAATTATTGAGACGTCATTGGGATTTTGATCCTTTTACATCTTTGCTTGAGAACTGACATAATAAAGACGCTTCAATTGATTTAGTTATGAGAGAATTTTCACAAAAAACTGTTACATTTTGCAAATGCGTATAGATTCCGATGGCGTATCCAACCATGGAATGCATGTTCTGTTACTTGTGGAGAAGGGATACGAACACGTAACATTCAATGTGTAAATGCTGTCAAACAATATCCAGTTGATGACCTTTATTGTCCCAAAAATAAACCACATACCGTTGAACCGTGTAAAGCAAAAAGATGTCCAGAATGGATTGTGGGTGAATTGGGAGATGTAAGTGTGTTTTTTTTTGTATTATTTTTTTATGAACGAAATATATTAATTTTATCATGTATTCACAAAAAACGACAAATATAGTGTAATTCTAACTGCAAACGACAACGACAAGTTGTGTGCCAAGGTGAAATCGGACAAATTGATGAAAAATATTGTTCATCGTCAAATAAACCAAAAAGTTTTGAGAATTGTTGTAAATTCAAATGGCGTAACATATGGACACCTGTAATAGAATTTAGCAAACAAAAAATTATTCACAAAAACTTACACAAAGTTTGTATTTCTAGTGTTCTTGTGAAACAGGCCTGAGAAAAATTATGCAAATTTGTATGCGACTTAGTCCAAGAAGTGATCAAAATCCTAGTCCAAGGAAAAAGGGCGAGAAAGTCGCAAACAGTTATTGTGCTAACATGCCACCACCTAAATTTATTCCGAAAATGCGAAATTGTACAAAAGTATGTAATCCCCCGAGATGGGATTCGTCACCATGGTCAACGGTTAGTTGGATTTTTTTGTTTTGCTTTAGAATATTAAAAGTGTTAAAACATTTTTGTTTCCTATTTTTATTGTTATGTATATATTTATCATTTTAAGTGCTCGGTTGGTTGTGGCCAAGGATATGCCCGAAGACATGTCACATGTAAGGTTGGAAATCAAATTGTAGATGAGTCTAGATGCAAGGATAAGAAACCAATAAAAACGAAACATTGTGAAAATAAGTCCGATTGTTTATGGGATTCAGGACCGTGGAAAAATGTATGATTTTTTTTTGTAAAATCTTTTTTCTATTTTTGTATTTTTGTTTTTATTTTAAATCAGCGAATGACGACATTTTTTTTAATATCAGCCCACAAATTTCAATAGACTTATTAGAATACCCAGCGCATCTTATCAACGAGACTTTTGAACAACAAAGTTCTATGAAATTAGAACCTTGGTATTCTAAGGTCTCGGTATATTTAAGAAAAAATAGTATATAGGGAAAACCAAGTTTAGAAAAGTCTTAAGTTTAATCACTGGATTCATTTCTATGGATAATTTGCAGGTTTTCGATCAATTTTGTAATGAAACATTTAATGTTTGAGAATGTTTAATTTCTAAAATAAAAAACAAAATTGCTCAAGAGCCTATAAATTATCAAATAATTAAGAAAAAATTTAAACAAATATTCGAAAACGGGCTTTCGGTCTAATAAAAAGTAAAATAATTCAGATTGGATGCTAAAATTAATTTAAATTTGACCGACATTTCGTTTTCAAGTAAAAAAAAAATTAAAAAACGCCCGAAAAAGCAACATTTTACACACATCGCATAATTCATTTACAACCCATAACAATATATACCTATTGCTGACGTCATCATTTATTTTTATTGTATTGGATAGAAAATAGAACATTCTATCAACCTGTTTTTTGCGTGGAAATCTATAGATTTAAGCATTTTTTCTTTTAAGTACAACATAATTCTGCTTCGATCAAATGCAACTTTATATTTATACTATAAAACTATAAGATTGTGATAATTTTTTGCTTTAAATAATCAAAAATATTTAAAAATTATTTTACCAGAGCAGCTGTTTGAATACATAAATCAATACTTTGAAAGCTCTTTATTCTTTATTAGTTAACTATAAGCTTTTCTATAAATTTAGGTTAATTTTTGTTAACATTTTTGAAAGAAACTCACACGTAAATTATTTTGTGCACAAAAGGTCAATTGAATTTCATTAAATTTTTTTTTGTGTAAGTTAAGTCTGGACATATATCTGAACATTATTGCATTCAAATGCACTTGATTTGCACATAATAAAATTTTATAGACCTTAATTTATACACACAATTTACGTTACCGCATTTGTGTACGAGAAACAATGCAAATGTAAAGTAAAATTTGCACGTACCATTTTTTTAAATAATTGTGTGTGCAAATAAAGTGTAATTTGAATGCAATAATGTACAAGTATGTATAAACCAACTTAATTATACACAAAAATTTAAGAAAATTTTACACTCAAATTTGATTTAACGATCGATTGCACTGGAATTAATGCACAAAATTGCACAATTTGAAATTTGAATGTAATTTACGTGCAATTTGAATGCAATTTACGTGCAATTTGAATGCAATTTACGTGCAATTTTTTCAAAAATGTTTGGAATAGGAATTTGATCATAAAACTATGTATCAAATATTGATCCTAATGGTGCATTTTATAGAACTTGCTAAGATAAGAGTTGAACAATATATATTTTGCAGCGATTTAATTGAAATAAAACAATTTTAACAATTTTATAAAAATTCTTACATTTTAGTGCACATGTAATGGAATAACAAAAAGACGAGTATTCTGTACGGACGCTCGACTGAAGAGACTATCAAATAATTGTGATGATCAATATAAACCGGCGTCACGAAAAGCTTGCATACCACCAGATAATTGTAATTTAGCGTAATTTTTTTTTAAATTAAAATTCTTAATTATAATTTTTTAAGGTTCTTGTAAAACCCTACAAGAACGATCACGCATCCGGCACGACGGAGAATACGATCTGCTTGTAAAGGGAAAATCGGTACAAATCTATTGTCACAATATGAATACTGTAGCACCACAGGAGTATATCACGCTTAAAAGTAGAGAAAATTACGCATCGTATTATAGCAAATTGTCGAGAGAAAATGGCAAATGTTCACAAGATGGACAAAATGAACTGGAAGACACGGATAAATATCTGCCATCTGGTACAACCTATTTCACAAGAATCAAAATAAATCTGCAAAATCTTCAAGTAATCGAAGATGATTTTGAATTTACAACAACTCACGGCAGACATAAACAAAAATACGGAACGGCCGGTGATTGTTTCAGCACGACGCAACGTTGTGCGAGGGGAGTCTTTTCTATAAATTTGGAAAAAACAAATTTCAGAATAAGACCGAAAACGGAATGGAACACACGAGGACCGAATTCTACAATTGACTTTTATCATAAGGTAAGATTTAAGATTTTTTTTTTAAATAGTTGGTGACATGAATTATATAGTCTCAGAGAAAATAACTTGTGAATTAGGCTAATATCTAGTTTACCGGTGCGTACAACAAAATTCAAACTTCTCCCCCTAAGGGGTCAATCATCAACAATTTTATGTTCTGGAGTTAAGGAAGGGGGTGTTGGTTTTAAAACGCTTCTTTTAGGAGGGACGGGGTTTAAAGTTTGTATGTTTTTAAAGATTTAAGTGTATATCGTTCTCCCTTCAGCCCCTCAGACTGGAAAATATATTTACCCTTATAAGATATATCCTTTAAGAGGACTACCTTTGCCCGTTTGGGGTAGCTTATTTAATTATAAAAGAGAACAAAAATGATATAGTATAGGAGGTCCTATAAGGAAATTAAAACAAAGAAGGGCTTTCGGGGGGCGGCAGCCCCTGAAAAGACATAAAAATAGATTTATTTTTTCTCAGGCCCCGTCCCTATGCTTTTTTAAATTCATCATCATCATCATCGTGTCCTTTACTCCAAAGCGTGGGAGCATAGGGACCATTTTACCCTTTTTTTTCTATC
>JANSTW010051279.1:0-12567 GCA_027564275.1 Diadocidia ferruginosa
ATTTCTGTGGTGACTTTATATTATTCCCATTTATCCCGATTTTTTTGTATGGCAGCTACCCGTTCCTGTGAATCAAATTTCTTGATTTTCAATAGCAAACAATGGGAACACCAAAAAACCATCCCTACAAAATTTCAAGATCGTATCTCATCTACAACATTCTATTTTTGTGTGGACTTTAAAGTACGGACGGACGGACAGACAAATTATTTTTTGCATTTTTCGGTTTAGATTTCAAAGAGAAGTAAAAAAAATATTTTTAATTTTTTATATTTTTCAAAATTTTATAACGATTACAAGACTTTTATTTATTCTATACTAACCGTATATAAATAAAAGTAAAAAATCTGTTACCATTATCACACAATATGTGGAAAAAAAACTTTAAAATAATAACTTTTTAACTTTAAAATAATAACAGAAAAAGTATCCTTTTCAAATTTTGAAGATCATATCTACAATATGTTTGCGTTCTACATATTCTCCCCTTTTGTCAAGCGGAGCTACCCGTTTCTAATGACCAAAATTCTTCATATTCAATACCAAACAATATGAAGACCAAAAAACTATACCTACAAAATGTGAAGATCTTATCTCGTAGAACTTACTACTTCTTTGTGTACTATATTTTCTTCCCATTTATCCCGTTTTTTTGTATAAAAAAAAGTTGGAAAATATTCTAATTTGTTATTTGCTGGTCAGAGATGGGCAAAACCACATTTTCTATACAAATAATTTAGTGGAGGATGAGAAGTGTTGGGTATCATATGCAATTTATACCAGATAAAAATGCGAAAGATTCGACTCTCGAGGTGGTAGGACAAAAATCTTGTTTTAGGTTTTCACACCCACTTCCTTAAAATGAAATAATCGATTTATCTTTCAAAAAATCACATTTTGGGAGGTAAGGTGGGCCCTCTCGAACCTACTTTTATTAAATAAAATTATTATTTGAAGAAAAACAAAATTTCTTATTCAATATGGCGGATTTAAATTCATTTTCGTTATTATCATCATTACTACCCAATTTTCATTAAACAACATTTATTTTGTTAGGAAAATGGTAATTTATCAGAAAAGTAATGTTTCCAAATATAAAAATAAATAAATATAAATATGCTGGAATTATTCAAGATGGCAGCCTTTGAGACACTTTAACTTGTATCTCAGTTGCATTTATGAACCGATTTAAATAAAACAAATTGTTATGTAAAAAAAACGTTTTTTTTATTGAAAAATAATGTTACCCACAAAAAATTTGTTCGAAATGGCGGACGACTTTTTTATGATAAAGAAATAATTTAAATCCTTAATTGTTTTTTTAAACTTCTCAAAAAAAAATTATAGATATTAAAATGTAGCTATTGTAGTCTGTAGATTAAAAAAAATGCAAAAGGGCCGATTTTCAAAATTTAATCTAAGAAGGCTAACAACGATATTAATTTATTTACTTATGTACGGGTAGATTCTATCCAGAGTGCTCTCCAGGCTCTAGTCACCTTCCTCAAGTCCAGAATAGTACAGGTTGAGATGGGCGGGTGCCAAATCACTACGGGAGCTAAAAGGGGCACACCTCAAGGTAGTGTCATCTTTATTATGGCTTTTAGTCATAGATAAATTACTAGAGAGCAGTAGCTTATGAGGACAACCTTGTCGTATAAGTGCCTGGATTCAATCTGCCTACTATTAGTGACATATCATGGGGAAAGCTTTGGGGTTTGTTGACCGATGGGCTACGGAATGTAGACTATCTGTAAATCCGGAGAAGGCCAGTCTTATGTTGGTTGGTTGGTTGCAGTGGCAGGTCCAGCAAGACGAGCTAGACCAAAATTAGCAAAAAAGTTCCATTTTGATGTGAACGAGATCCTTGTAAATCAATTAAAAGTAAAGAAAATTATAACCTCTTTGTGGCTGCGACACAGCTCGTTGTGTGGGATGCCCAGACTGGCCTCATGACCGCCGATGGCCCAGTGTCCAGAGAGAATCGCCAAAAATAGAAATATTCAAACGAGACAGAGACACAAGTGCGTTTGTTCTCTTTTGGTTACGACTGAGAGATAGTTCTATTCCACCTCAAGTTCGCTAATGTTAAGCAATGCAATTTAATGCATTTCTTAATTAAGTTTAAGGAACGATGAACTTCCCAAGCTAGATCACTATCAAGGGATGAACCAAGTCTGGCCAGTTCATCGGCACGATCGTAACCAGAAATACAGCTATGACCCGGAACCCAAACCAAAGTAACTTCATACAGATCGCCAATAATTGAAAGTTCTTCATGGCATTGTCTAACCAGTTTAGAAGAGATATTCGAAGAAGTTAAAGCAAGAAAAAGAATAGCTTGACTGTCAACGACAATTGTTACACTGTGCAAGTGAGCCTCAATGTCCCTCAATCGTCTACATGCTAGCCAAATAGCAAGAACTTCTGCTTGAAAGACGCTTGCTAGTTTTGGAAGCCTAATTGATTCCGATAAGTTGAGTAATTCACAGAAAATACCGGAACCAACTCCACATTCCATCTTTGAACCGTCAGTAAAAATCACGAAGTCGAAAACAGTGGTTGGTGGTTGCTCTCAGACCACTGCTGTCTGGTTGGAAATTTGTTGTGAAAAATGTTGTTCAGTTCTAATATTGGGACCAAATAGTCTGTCCTGGTATTAGAAATATTCCTAACTAGTCTTATGTTATTTACGACCAAAACAAAAATTCCAGAGTGGCAGCTTCCAGAGAAAGGATGTACCACACTGATTCTATCCTCCAGAGTTAAGTATTTAGGGTCTATTTTTGACCCTAAACTGAACATAGAAGAACGGTCTAAAAAACCAGCGTAGCTTTCGATGTGTGCAAGAAGACCTTCGGCAAAACATGGGGACTTCGGCCTAATGTAAGACCTATTCTATGGTATGGTGGCCAGCTGAGGAAAAGAGCTATAATCGTATCAAGTTGGGTAATGCCGTCATAATCAGAGAATCTGGGTATTGTGCATATAGCTCCTATGGTCACAGCAAAAACATTTTATTAGTTTGAACTGTTTCGATCCCAACCACAGACTATCTAGTTCCAAGATTATATCTGGACAAAAAATTTAACCCAATTTCTCAACCATAGAGCAGTGGTCACACTCTATAATGCTTTCACACGATTATCTATACCGATGGACTGTGGTGTTGGTTCCGGAATCTACTGTGAAAATCTCTCGGAAAATCTCAACATATCAGAATCAGTTAAGACTTTCAAATCTGGCGAGTGTTGTTGGCTTGTAGGCGGGTAGTAGCTAATAATACTTCCAGGCAAGCTCTGAACTCGTCTACTATCTTCTCTAAACTTGTTAAATAATGGTTAGACGAACTTTCAATCATTGGCAGTCAGTATGATATCACTCTTAATTGGGTTCCAGGACATAGCAGTATTACGGGTAATGAGCTGACATTCTAGCTAGAATAGGCTCTACTCTGGATGCTAATCAAGATGGAAGAACTCCATATTAGGAAAGAAGAATTATTTTATCGACCGTATTTATTTTTAAAACTTGAATAATCGAACTAGCGGTCGTTGGGGATCTATTATTTCAATAAAAATGCACTAAGTATACTACTTGTAGACCACCGGCTTACGTTCATAACTCATGTGCTTAGCACATTGCTCCATATTATGTGGTAGGGTCAGGAAGACCTGGTCATCTTACAACAAAAGAAGAACGGATGCCCTTATGGAGTTGTCTCGTGTGGACATCTGACATAGACTGGTCACGGTAATCTTCGGCCACTGGGCTATCGCATGCATCCAGATTGGGTATTCCACACAGTGTGGACTGTCGCAGCTGTTGTGATGATGATAACAAACCGAAGACAATCGAGCATTTTCTCTGTGATTGCCCAGCTTTGGGTAGATCAAGATATTTATTCCTGGAAAAGTATGTATTTACTGACCTTGATCAACTCGCCGACAAAGATATTAAGGAGCTTCTGGGGTTCCTTAATTCTACAAAGTGGATCTGAGCGGGCTTAATTTATGAATCAAAGGTTCTCTAATGTGTGGTATCAAAACGGCAGTCTATGCTAATTGAAGCCCAGCTTGACGTTTTAGACTGGCTTACCACTCCAACCATATTTGCATAATTGCTTTTTAAAAAATCCATAATATGATATAAGGGTAATGTATGTAAATAGCTAGCAAATAGTTCAAGTTTAAACAAAAATGGCCAAATCCTCCGAAAGTGTAAATTTTTCTTGTGTCTGGTATTTTGCTGACGGACGGACATTTTTTATTTTCTAGTTTTTCTGAATCAGGGTATCATAAAACGAGAAAAAAACATGGTACCAGCAGTTTGACCATTTTGACCTAAATTAAGGCTTGTACTATTTTCATACAAACTCCATACTACAACTACTATGAAAAATTGTGTCCCACTGATTTCCAAATTTCAATGATTTCCAAAATTATTTCCATTTTTTAAATGATTTCCATTTTTTGAAATTATTTCCAAATTGTTTCCATTTTTTTAAATGATTTCTAAATGATTTCTATTTATTGAAATGATTTTCAAATGATTCTTATTTTTTCGATATGATTTCCATTTTTTTTAAATGATTTCCAATTGATTTCCATAAGATTTTCCCATGATTTCCAATAGTGGTTAACCCCTCGGCTAAACTACACTTTAGCGGTAAAGGACTAAGCCCCTAACTTGCCATCCCCTCCAAAGGAGGGGAGAGTGTTTCCAGACCTCGAAAAACCCTATAAAATTTGGTGCTCAAAGTTTGGTGAACTTTCAGAAAAATTGTTCTTTTGGGAGGGTTGGAAACGGCATGGTAAACACATCTCTTTGGAAGACTTGGAAGTATTTGAATTCTTGAAAGTCTTGCAAGTCTTTTGGAAGTCTGTGGTACAAGATTTTTTCAGGTGGTTACTCCCTCACCTTTAAACATTTTTTTTAAATGTTCACTAAACTTTGACCCCTTCCCCCATCTAAGAGGCGAAGGAGAAAAGCGGTAAATATTATAGAGATGTTCAAGGTCTGGGAGGGCCACCCTTCGGAGGGGCTGGGGGTTTAAGCGCTAAAGTGTAGATTCTGTAAAAATATGATTAATTACAAAAATACTCACATCTTGTTCCTCCTTATCGGCACAAAAATTGTCTAAAATTCCACTGGTATACGAACCACTATCTTCGACAGCAACACATTTTCGCCACGTTAACACATCGACCAGCCATAGGACGACAGTTGTAGGCCAATTTCCACCCAAATTACAAACCGTATTGAGCAAAGTCATGTAAGTGCCACCCACCAGCGGGTCACTAATTTTGGCAAAAAATGCCATAACTGCCACAAACATTCCGTACAAACAAATTTGATAGAAAGCATAGTTGACCAGCAGCATAACATAATAGTAAATCGGAACGTCCGTCCCATTTACCAACGTAAATGGCGTCAACCACACAATAACCGAAGCAATAATCGCGAAAAATATCCGATATGGAATCGCCTTTATGTAAACCTCCATCGGCCTCGGTCCAGTTGTGTATTTACTTATGACTAAAGGTAAAATTATCTGTAACGGAACTAATGGTATCACAAGCAAAGCCAGCTTATCCTTGGGCACACCGGCATCGATCAGTTTTAACGATGTCACAGCGTCGCATGCAGCAAATGTTACTTTTACTGTTAGCAACATGACGGCCAGGATTTTGATTGATTTCATTTTCATTATTTCGATCAACAACTTGTAAGTTTGAGCGATGTTCAGTTCTGGCTCAATGTCGGCTGAGTCTTTCGCTTCGATACTCTTGTTATGTTCACCTTTGAATATGGCAACTAATGTAGTTGTGGCCAGAAAACTTAGACCCCAGAACCATAGAAAGCCTAAAAGAAAGAAAATTATTTCAGACTTCTTTAACAGAAAAACCATCGATCTAACCTGATAGCGTAACCAGTCCCTCTTCTTGAGGCTCTGAGCGAAAATATGTATTACAAAATTCGGACGATTCCAGCGCTATAAACGCAACATAGCCCAAAAAGTAGCCGGCTGTTTGTCCAACGCTATTGCACGTCGAAGCATGACCTACATTGCATCGTTTCAACATTGTCAATGCCCAGCCATCGACGGCAATGTCTTGAGTGGCTGCCAGAAAGTTCAGTGCAAAAAATAACGTTGTCAACATTGGGATGTTCGGTGCGATTCCCTCACTGCCCAACCATCGATTGACATGAACCGAAAGTACCAGCATAAAAATGCCCAATAAATACTGAGCTGGAATTAACCAGGATTTTCGTCTGCCAAACCGTGCATAATACAAGGAGTCCACGATCGGTGCCCATAACAATTTCAAACTGAATGGCCAATAGGCAAAGCTAAATTCAGCCTGTTCCTTGTAGCTGGCACCTCGATTTTGTAGCAGCATTGGAATGGCCGTCGTTAAGCCTAACGGAATGCCCTGAAGCAGATACAAGAAGAATAACAGAGCAACGTTTGCTCGGTCTCCGTTTATGTTGCTTGGCATCTCTTTCAGTTGTTTATCATTTTGCGGATGATGATCGTCCGATGTAGTGTTGGAGCCGAGCAAAGTCTCTGTTGATGACAAATTGTCAATTGTGTATTGATTACTGTCCGCCGACCCATTGGATTCTTGCTTGCGTCTTTTATTCATAATTTTACATTAATTTGAATTAAGAAAAATTTACTAAATTAAAAAAACCAAAAATTTAGGACACGTCAGAATATAGAAGAAAATTCGATTGTTGTTCTTGCTTTTTCCACACTGCACAGTGCTTTTGCGAATGTTCGCTTAGTAACTTAAATTGCGCCAGACTTTTCAATTTTCGCTTGGGACGGATGCGGGTACTTTCTTTACTTAACAAATATTTAAATTAATAAAACATTTACAATTCAATATTTATTTTATTTTACAGCAAAATTCGTAAATGCAAAGAGACACGTCGTCGCGTATACCGCGCGAATGTTTTTAAAAATAAAAAATTATTTATAAATTTAAAGGTTTGCGTGTGTGTGTGTGTGTGTAATCAGATGTTGTTTTGACATTTTGTATATTTTTGTTCAGTTGGTATCATGATGGTAAAAAAGCTCGCTGAGAAAGTTACACTGTTAAATATTGTATAAGCTAAAAGCTTCATTAGAAGTGCGATGCGAGAAACTTTTGTTGCAAACTTTTTTTTACCGCAAAAATGTGTTGCTTTGACCGCAGAGAACAGAATATATGCCTACGCCATATTATATAAAAATAATCTCCATTTTTTCGGGGGGACCCTCGACTTTGAAGATTTATAATATAATGAAATAATAATATGTTTGTTTAAAATGCACTTTACCGGCGCTTTCAGCAGGAGTCTCCTGCCCCACTTATAATATAGGGGACATTCCCCTGAGTCACCCTATATATCTTGTTAGTGAAGGGCAAGGGAAGGGTTCAAAGTTTCAGATAAAAAACGTAGAAATTGATATTGTGACGTCATTAAAAATCATAAAAGTATCCTATTTGGAGGATAGATAGAGGGGATAAATACGCGTATTTTCCTCCCCCTTGTAAAAAATTGCATTTTTTGATTTTTTAGGTTATGTTTGTTTGTAGATTAAGGGAGATAGTTACAGCTGCTTTTTTACTTATTCTGTTAAAGAAAGATAGTTGAAGTATTGCGCCATAATAATTTTTGGGGCATGTCAGTGGGGGTGGCGATTTTAAGGGGTTTAAAATAGCGCAATTTTTGTATATATATAAAAGAATATATTGGAACACGTGGGTTGTACTGTTGTTTACTATTAAGCATCAGCCAGATCGCACCACGAGATGGCAGTGTACTTTGCAACCCATATAAGAAAGGATATTGGAATAAAAAATATTTGAAAAGACTATTTGATTGTTTTCTATTCTTCTGGGTATTACTATTATTGATCCTTCTAAAAAACATATTATGATTATGGGTATTGCCATAAAACAAAACAGATAAATAATAACTCACACATACTAAAATTTAGCCAAATCCGTTTACTCGTAAAAACATTCTCTATATACTCATTTTTTTTGGTCATTTTTACCGATAAAATCCTGTAGCAGACCTATCTCCCCTTTGTACTATAAACCTTAACAGCAATCCCAAACATAAACTCCCGTTGACCAAATTTTGCCCCGACCATCGGTTCAACTTATTTTTGTGTTTAGAAATTAGAGGACACTTTAAATTTTCTAGTCTTTCTGAATCGGGGCATCATCAAACGAGAAAAAAATATGAATCAAAAATGCACTTTACCGGCTCTGGGGCAAACCATCCACTAGGGCAGGGGAGTGGTTCAAAGTTTCAGATAAAAAAGGTAAAATTGAGATTGTGACGCCATTAGAAAATATAAAAGAACCATATGGATAGAGGGGATAAATAAAACCTCCCCTATTTTTGAAAAATTTTCATTTTTTGATTTTTTAGGTTATGTTTGTTTATAGATTCAGGGGAGGGTTACAACAGCTGCTTATTCTGTTAAAGGAAGATAGCCTGAGAATTGCTATACATTTTTTTAACTTCTTTTATCCGCTTCATTGATTAACGATATAGAAAACGACTAAACTAACTGCTAAAAAAATAGACTTGATATTAGCAAAGATAATGGAAATATAGACATGTCGACACGGCTGTTCTGCCGTTACGTTTTTTTGCGTCTACACGATCAAATTAAATTTTACACCGACATATACTATAGCTAGGCTGACCATAAATATATGGAACGAAATCAGGACAAAACACCATGTGAACAATTTTTTTAAGTATACTTCATATATATTTTTTGTAATTAAAAAAAGTTAACAAGGACTAGTGCTTGAATAAATTATTTAATTTTAAAGAGTTTTGGTTTTAACGGCTATATCTCGTTAAGTTTCTCAACGCAATCTTTAGTTGAAATGTTTTTCACAATAAAATACCTCCAAAAACCCAAAAACTGCGATTGGTCGAAAATGTGGTCTCCACTAATTTACAAAACTTGTGTATTTCGTCTAAAGATTGTATGAAGAAATCCCAATAAGTAACAAGATAAAGACGAGCAAACCAAAACTCGACCAAAAAAATTAATGATGGCAAAAATTTCAGAATTCAAAAAGTGATAAGTTGGGTGGGCAGCTCCAGAAACTGAAGTCAGAATTTAGTTTACATTCAATGATCTCGAAAAATTTGCACTGGTTTGAATTTAAAAATGCAAATTAAATTTTGAATTTACATATTACAAATATTTCTCAAAATAAGTAATAGTGGATTTTTCGGGAACTGGCATTCTAAAAATATTGCATATAAATAAAAAATACATGTTAATTTAATTTTTGAAAATCTGAAAATCTATAATATGGTCAGGCTAACTATAGCGATATGTGGTGGAAGCTTTTTTCAGCTATCATTTTCTTGTGTAGACATATCTATATATTTCCATTATATTTGATATTTGTTTTTCCACTTTTCCCATATACAATGCCAAACCAAACAAGTAAAAAATATGCAAAATAATAATTGTTTTTGCGGAATTTACATAATATACATATTTGTTGTTAATTTAAAAATAAAAATATAATAATGCAGCAGGTTAACACTTTCTTATACGATCATTCAAAATTCAAATATTCAATTAGTATATATTATTTTATTACTTATATATTGTACTCTTTTACGACTCACAACCAAGAGTGACTTTGGGCCTAATTTAAAATATATATAAGTATATTAACATTAAGTACAATGTACATATATCACACATTAGCTTTCCCCAGAAATTTGTTTATCTCATAAAACTCTTTTAAAGAACGATCCAATTAATTTGTTTTGTTCATATTATCGAACATACTTACTTAAATTAAAAGAGTCCGTTCTAAATAATGAGTGTAGTAGTTTATCATACAAAAGTACGTAATTTTTGCAAAAATAATTTAATAAAAAGTTACCGTTTTATTGATCATCAATAATATATATGATCGATGCGGAATCACGTGCTTACATATTATAGTATTAAACCTTTGCAATGATCGAATCGATATGCGAGTATGACGTTACCACCATAATAGTCGTTTAGCAAAGAATTGATAAAACTTTTCCTTTCACAATGATTAACAGATCAATTGGTAAATATTTTAAAGATAAACTATATATAGTATATAACTATATACTTACGGTGATCACTGATCATATTTAATATTATATTGACGACGACTTAATTATATTTTGTGTTTAAAGTTTATATTATATATTTGTATTTTGTTATATATTATATAGGTATATATGTTGATCATATGTCTATATATTTTTGAATAAATGTATTATTTTCATTCAACAAAAGATCATATCATTTAAATATATCGACGCGATCGTATATAAGAAATACTACTTATAAACTTAAATGCGGTGCGAGTTGTAAGTTTTAAATGAAAATTTAAAACTTGTGGAACATATTAAAAAGAAATACCTGTTGTGTATGGTTGTGTATAATAATATTATAAATATATCGCGAATTAAATATATATATGCGTACAATTATTATATAAAAAGGTGTTAGCTTAACAGATTTATTTTTAAATAGTGTTCAAATATCAAGAGGAAAACAACAAACTTATAATATATGTGCAATATAGCCACCGAGCAAATAACTTATATAATTGTTACTTAAGAAGAATTAACAAAAAATAATTGTTTTTATATAGTGAAATAAAAAAATAATAAGAAAAATGTTTAATTTTAATAGTTTTTTATTGATTTTATTGGTGGAGTGTATTGTTTTTGTGTAAGTTAATTTTTTTTACTTAAAATAATTTAATTATTATTATTCAAACAATTTCCAAAATGTATTTGTATGCTAAAATAATATATTTCTGTTTGAGACTTTTTATCAATATTTATTTATGTCAAAATTGTGAAAGATATATTTTATTTGAGATATTAGTTGTAAATATTGTTTAAATACTATAAGTACAATATAAGAAATACTTATACTTACTCGATTATATTTACTTGAACTACATATTTTAAAATTATTTGGTATATATAAATAAAAGTATATGCGAGGTGATCTTATTTATTATTAATTGTTTATATCAGATAAAATGTGACACAAAAGTAAACTAATAGTAAAATTATTAAATAAACTAAATTTGTGGAAATCAAAATAATGTACCTATAAAGCGATATTGAATACTGCGTTAAACCGTCGCTGCAAAGCGTAGATGCAACGTACATTAGCAGTAGAAATATATGAAAACAAAGACAACCAATTGTAATTAAAAGTAATGTATTGCTACAAAATACTTGAGAAAAATCAAATGTAATGTAATGCTAATGTAGCATGCCGCGTGATTATAAGTTCAGCATTATTTTTAAATTTTAAGTTAAACTTAATTTAATTAATTTTTGAGCATATGGACCGAAACGCAGACTGTTACGTTACATTTTCACGTGTTTTTCGACAAACATTTAACAAAAAAATATGGAATGAAACTCTTTTTGATATTTTTTGTACGATGCATCTAAAAATAGGATACTGTAGTACAATTTTTTTACAGAAATAAAAATTTCAGCATTCTTTGTTATTTAGGATTTATGAACGTCTCAAAAATACTGTTACGTTCCATGATTTTAGAAGTAATTTTTGAGGTTGTTTTACATAGTCGAAAAAATCTGCTCTTTTAGTGGATTATTTAAAACGAATTGTACATCATTTCTAAGCTTAAATATGTTAATACTAAATAAAACTTAAATTACTCAAAAAAAACCTTTTTTTTAGTTTCATAGAAGCAAAAATGTACGAACTGTTACGTTACAAGAAATACTGCTACGTTACATTCTGCGAATTAGGTTTTTTTGACAGTAAAATTTGATAATAAAAATTGTTTAAATTGTTTAATTTTACAAAAAAATAACATAAATTCAGATGTCTTCTATGATTGTATATTTATAAATTTTAAAAAAATTACGTATATAATTGGAAATAACCTACCAAAATCTAACAGGCTTTTTATTGGATTTTTTAAGAAAAAATTATAAAAAAGCGAATATCAGTTTAGATTATAAATCGAAGCTTTCCTTTTAAGTATTCAAAAATGACATTTATGTTGTCACTCACTTAAAAAAAATGGTCCAAAAATAATTAAAGACGGGCGAGATTTTATTGAAAAACTGCTTTCTTATTTTGGGTACCTTATTGCGTTTCGGTCCATATATAAAGGTCTAAGTATTTTTATTAAATTGTGAAAAAGGTGTTTTTGTACAATAAAAATTGTTTTGTTTAACTATATGTATACATAAAATTATATGGAGTTCCTCAGCCACTCCGAAGATTGGGACGAAGGTCCGAAACAGATATATCTATTTTTTCACAGACAATTATCTGTAACGATAATTGAAATGTACTATATATATTTTCAAGCTTTAACATAACATAGTCGAGATTTTTTTAATAAATTTTTTGTGTATATACCTACCTATATATACATACTGTGGTTGTATTCAACAATATGAGAGTTTTCACACTTGTTTAAGCTATTTGAGGTTAATTTTTGTACTTTTTTATAAATAAGACGAGAAAACACA
>JANSTW010051290.1:0-12567 GCA_027564275.1 Diadocidia ferruginosa
TAAATATTTATTTTTGTTTCGCACAAAATCTCAAAAACGCTTAGGCTTAGGCTTAGGCCAAAACTTTGGTATTTTTTCACTTTTTTATGCAAATTGAGACGTTGTATCTAAATTTCTCTCTTGTTCGATTTATTGTTCATTATAAAAGTTATATTTAATTTGTTGAGCCGTTTACATCTAGAATAGTCTACAAAATATAAGTTTAAACAAAAAGTTAATCAATTTTGAAGTTTTAACCAATCTCTTAGCTCTTCTAAATAAAGGAAATAATTTTCTTGCAATTCTCGCATCAACCCCATCCTACAACTCACCTAAATTTCATTCAAAAGTATTCAAAACTCATAAAAATAAAAAAAGAGTATCAAAAAGAAAAATCACTGTAAGAAAAAGAAATTTAGGCTTACTTTCTTTTGAAAAAAGTTATTAAAGCTAATTTTAAAGCTAATTTTATCAATTTTCCTAATATAAAAAAAATTTGTAGTTGTTCCGCAACTGTATATAGAATTATCTTAATTAACTTGTTTACTCAGCTTTTATAAACTATTGTATTATAGGAAACCTTATTTATAGCCTGAATAAGAACATCATTGCCTTTGTGATGTGCGACTTCAATAGACGCAAGTAATGTTAAGTAAAATGTATCACGTTCATGCTTTGGCGAAGCTAAAAATCAACTTTAAATTAGAGGTTGTTCGATTTCTTTTTGTTTGTTAATTATTTTAAAAAAGTGAATAATATTGATGACACGTTTGAAAACTTTTACACCTATATTATGTCGAAAAACGTCTAGATAATTTTATTTATTTTTTCTACATAATTTAGTGTTTTAATCGCTTAACTATTTTTTTCGTATACTAGAAAACAAAAGTAACTAACAAAGAAGGAAACCAAAGTTTAAATGGCGGATTCCAACAAAACTTGACACAAATATATACCTTGAGTCTAAAAAACAAAATAGTAGTTGAGTTGCAGCTTCTTTCTTTGTGATGTGCTAGTTCAATCTCTTGAGGCAAAATTTTATCTCATAATTTTATTTTTTTTTTTTAAATTTAATATATAAAAAAATAAAACTTTGACCTGTCATAACACATTCTATTCGGAGAAAAAAATTTTGAATTGGGCCATTAAGGTCCAGCTCTATTTTTGAGTCAAATTTGGTCGAGATCTTCTTAAATTAAATTTAACTTAAACAATACTATACGTTACACTTTCAATACTATACTCAGCTCAATCCAGGAAATAATGACTCTGCTTAATGACTGATTAGCACTAATAAAATAATGACTAACTCTTTTTTTTTGACGAATTTTAAAGGTCTTCAAAAATTATACGCTTTTAAATTTGTAATAACAGCCTTAAAGGACGCGTACATTAGTTCAAAATTATTTACTGCAAAAAGAATTTCTCAAAAGAGAATTTAAATGATAAAAAAAAACAAAACAACTGGAAATAATCTGTATAATAATAAAGAAATAAAAAAGCAGAAATAACCTATATATACAGTTACTTTGTACTAAACCTTTATGTTAAAAATTTTAAATCAAAATCTCACGTGAAAGATTAGAGGCCATTGTTAAAGTATTATGACAAATTTCATTTATCAAATCAATTTCACAAATGTGTGCTAATGGAAAAATACCACTTTGACCCAAACGAAGATTAATTCCTTAAATTAATTTTTATTATTCTTTAAAGAGTTAATTATGTAGCATACAAATTTCTTATGCTAAAATAATTTAAAGACTAAGTAAACAGTACACCGTTTTAAAATTAACTTAAAAGTTTGTTAGAAAGCTCAAAACATGCAAACCGTAACACCAATAATCTTCGCCAACAGTTTCAACATATAGAGCATCACCAACTTTAAGTAATATTTCATCGTTATGTCTCGGTATAAAAGCAAATTGAACACGATGTGTAGGACGAAAAGATTTATTTTCACTGGATTTATTAGTATTTTTTTTTTGACATAATAATTGCGCATCACATGTTGTTAATACAATAGCTGCTGTAGAAGCACTCGTACAGCAAGATGAAATACCTGAACTATTTTCACCGTCTGTTAAATTTTGAGAAGAATCTGAAAAAACATTTTATATAATAAATTTAACAATAAGTTTAAGTAACCAAATAACTGTTTTACTTTTGATTATTTCTATGGAATATCATATATTTTCTGAATTCTCAGTTTAAAGCATGTTTTATTTTATTAACTTTGCGTGCTTTATTATTATTATTACCATTTGATTCATTTTTTTATGGTCCTTTGAATGAGTATGAATGTTAGATTCTTTAATTAATTTGTAAAAATAGTATAATCCACTAAACTTTTTAATTTTTTTACTAATTTAATTTATTTATTTACAACTTGAGTTCTTTTTTGTGGAGTAAAAATTGTCGTTTAATAAAAAAAGACAAATTTTTGTCATTTTCCTGGTTTTTTTTTTGTTTTTAAAACTTTGATGATAATTTTGCGTTCAAAAAATTTTTTTTTATTTATAAACATTTATACTCATTTGAAAGCCCATAAAAAAATTAATTGAATGGTAATAATAATAATAAATACGCATAAAATAAAAAAGTTATTTAGAGTTAAAATTGTATTGTTTTAAAAAACATCTTTTATTTCTATCTTATTTCTATTTAGTTTTTTCGATGTCCAACTTTCGATTTTTTCTACAATCTTCAAAACATTTCGTTTTGTGGAGCACATCCAAAACAACTAAGGTTAGCGTTCGACGTTTAACGTTTAGTAAAACAAAAATAAGATGTTGTTTTTGTTATTAAAACTGTTTCAGTAAAGCTTCTAAATTTTTATTGATTAAAATTATATAATTTGTTTAAAAATAGTAGGCGTAGTTTAAAATTTTTCAGTATACGCAGTTATGTGCAACTATGGATAATAATAAATCATTTGTGGATTATTGTTCTTAAATTTTGTAATTTTTTATAAGCGAGATTTTATTATTTTCAAATATGACATACCCGTTAATAATACCAGAAATTTGTGTTCTTATCAAGTGTTATTTTGTAAGTAGTTCAAAATCAGTTTGCGCAAAGCTTCTTAAACAAAGAACTTTTTGACTGCGTCTATCTTTTTGAATGCTGATTTAAATTAAACACCTAAAAATATTCTTATTGTATAATTTATAACAAAACTTTCTAAAAAAATTTTTTTGTTGTAGATACTTTGGTTTTATTACAAAACATCCTCTTTTGCCCAGGTTTGCTTGTCATGTTTTTCTTTCACAAGAATCTACACAGCCAATTGTAGAGGCAGTTGGGTTTGATTTTTAGTAGTAAAAGTACATGAATAATGTGTTTCTTAGCCAAATAAACAAAAGCAAATTAAACTTAATCTCTCTTAATTTTATTTTATTTTTTAGTCGTGCGTTTAAACGGTCTTATGATGAATACATGGCTTTTGCACACCCAACTGAAGACATATTTATCGAATAAAAAAGAACTGCTCAAGGCTTATTTAGTTTATATAAACAGAATTTAATGCAATAAAAGATCATAAAATTTATTAACCAACATTAAAAATAAGAATTATATAAAATTGTAATGTCAAGACTAGGTTATCATAAAACTACAAAATTGTCGGCAAAACCGAAAAATTTTATTTAGAAATAAAACATTAAAATTTAGATCAAAAATTATTTAAATATATAACATAGCATAATAAATTACTCTCTAAAAACAAATATTGAATTTACTTCATAAAACGCAGTAATGTACTAAAAGAGAACTCAAAATTTGTATCTTACTTAAGTTAAAATTATTCAAGTCAACAAGTATTCGAGAAAAGTTAGTAGTATATAATAAGTATTCCTGGTTGACCTGAAATCCCCCCCCCCTCTTATTACCCGTCAAAACCACAGCTCATTAAATATTATTTAGCAATAATATCATACAAAATCTCATGGGATAAAAAATGGGGATGAGCCAGAAACGCCTGCTGTATTTTTGATGGGCTCACTAATTCAGGTTCTTATCGAGCCCATATAGCAATTGGTAAAATGGCTTTTAGTTTTGATATTACTATAGAAGGGTCTCATAAGTCAATTATCCAATGATAAATAATGCTCCCCACTTCGACCTATTTGGTAGTTGGAATTATATAAACAAATTTAACAACATCAAATAATCAATGAGAATTTTTGGATAAATAATAAAAATCAAATTGCTCTAACTTTGAGAACTAAATATTTAGATGATTGTGGAAATCATCTACAACTGACATCTGAAGGATACGCCCTGAATGAAGTTCAGGATCAAAAACTTGCTATTACTAGATCAAAGAGACAGTATTATATATCCTCCTTTCAAGAAGCTGGAGAATTTTAATATTTAGTAATTTAGAAGATCAGAGGAAGCATTTTATGGAAACTTTTTGTAAAATGTTCAATGATCACAATGATATTCTTGAAATTTTATTAAAAGAAAATCCTAAGAAATTCTTTCAAAGTGCGTTAAATTACTTGATTATTGATGTAAAATTGATCAAAAATTAACTCATTCAGGTAAAATTCTGTAAAGAAATTGACCATAATTTGATTGAATTTGTAGAGTTATCTGATTTTAAGAGATATAAATTTATTCTGACCTTATCTAATGGAGTTATCCCAATCAAAATAAAAAAGTATAACAAAAATCTGATGTTGGAATCGAATTAAAAGAAAATGAACAAAATTCGCTGATTCCACATAAAATCATTAATGAAATTGATAGTATATTTAAATCATATTTTAATAAATTTTGGAGAATTTATGTAATAATCGAAGTAACAATGTTTTATATGTTTATAATTAAATCTTTGTATTATGTATTATCTCCATCATTTTCATTCTCAAAATTTAAAAATAAAAGTAATAAAAAAAGATTTGAGTTCATTCCTATTGTAGAATTCGTAGAGTCCAATGACAAAAAAACTATTTCTACCCATAATAGATCGAAAGTGATGGCAATCGAGGACAAAAAATTAGATTATTATACACCCGCAGTATCAATAACTGATAGAGAATTAAATAATTAATAAATTTTGTGTCTAATACATATCATTTAAAGTTTTTGATGGTGGAACTACTAAAAATTATACAATAATTAATAAAAGCCATAAAAAAACAGATCTGTTAGAAAACACTAATCTCACATATGAAATATTTAGTAAAACTGATAATCATGATGCTCATACTCAAAGGAAGTAGAACCAACAAAAAAAATAAAATGAAGATTTTCTTAGATTCTATAGTAAATTAATTTCTGTAGTAAAATCAATCAAATATCCCTTTTTTAAATCAAGGATTACGTTATCATTTTTTATATTTATTTCAAAAAAATTCTTATCTCTTTTCTTTAATAAACAACAAACAAGTTCGACAAAATCATATTTTCCTGGTGGGATATCTATATCAATTGTTTCATTAACTGGATTACTATTTTTATCAGTTCCATTATCATGGGGGAATTTCAGGTGAACCAGAAACGTCTATTATATACTACTAAAGCTCTTTTTTAATACAGTCAAGATGATTAAAAGAGAATGCAGTAACTCATGCAGCTCATATAATTAGGAGTTTTTAAAAGAAAAATAAATTTCTGATTTAACTGGCACTCTTGACATACGATGAAATTAATAAGGTATAAAAAAAACATTACTTTTTACAATTTCTAAGACACTGGATAAAAAAAATCAACTCTGAAAAATGTAGATTGAAAAATGTAGATTGAAAAAAGAATAGACACGACTAGCAACCTGGAAAATAAACTACACAATTTCAGATGAGATGAAAAAAGTTGTCGAGAGCAATGGTAGATATATTGAAAAATGACTGTTTTTTAAATATTATGTAAAAATAAATGTTTCTCTTAATTTTTATGTTAATTGAATAAACACATCAGAGTATATTCAACTTTATATTTTGTTGCTGAACTTCCACCTTGTACACAGAAGGTTAGAATACTCATTTATATTTATAAAAGTTTGTACGGCAATTAGATTATTACTTTTTAGTTTTTCCATTTAATTAATAATTTGGTCAAAAAACGATCAAAATAACTTTAAAGTGTCTTGAAAATTATTTTTTAATTGTTTATTACATTTTTTAATTATATTCTTGACTTATATAATGTTTAGTTTTCGTTCTACCAAGTAATTTTAAGGGATTTTTGAGCGTTTTAAAATTATTAAGTTTTATTTAAACAATTGTATACAAATTTATTTGAAGACTTCTAAATCAAAAAAATAGGATTTTAATAAATTCAAATAATTGTAGTTTTATAGAGCTGTGTTAAGTTGCCATTAGTTAAAGAATTTTGCTGGTGAATTGGTAAAGTTCCTTCAACTTGAAAAGAAGAAATTAATCTAGTTGAACTTGGTGTAGAAATAATCGTTGGAGAAGAAGCTCTTCTTGATATAAATCCTGTTTCATCTGCCGCCCAAAGCAGCCTTTCAGTAACGCCATTCTTTAAAATAAAATTATAAAACTTCTTTAAATTTTTTTTATTTATAATAATTTGTCTATTACCGCTAACTTTCGATTTTCACTACCGCAAACTGCTCGCAAGCTTCGCCGAAAACTTTCCCCAAAGATTAAATAAATAAAGAAATTAGCGGTTGCATTAATGATTACCAATAAATTAGACAAGTCTACCAAATAAACAATTATATGTTTCAGCTAAAAATTGAGCATTATAAATATTATTTAAGAAATTACCATAAAATTCTTTTTCTTTTTTTTACTGAAATAAATTTAAGAGCCTTAATTAGGAGCATATACAGTAAAGTGTAAAAAATGAATCACCTTCCTCAAAAAAGTTTATTTTTTATTTTTTTTATGTAAATATTATTGAAATTCAGTTATTACTTATTTTGTTAAATAACTTATTATATATTTACTTGTTGTATGCCTTTTATCTTAAAATTTTTAGTCGTTATTTCCCAAGTTTAACTTAATAGTGTGAAAGTGTAGAATTACTTATTTTTACAATTATTTTGGTAAACTAACTTTACCTAATTTTCAGTTTTTAATTATAAAAAAAAATGTTTGGGAGGTTAAAAACTCTGTTTTTGATATTTGTTTCAAAATCTGCAATCATATAAAAGTTAAAGAAAAAAAAATAGGTTTTCTAATTAAAACAAAGCTAATAAAATAAAATTTCCGACTATCAGTGGTTGCTTCACAAATTCAGCCATGGCAATTTAAACCGGATTTTGACCTGTGATAAAAAGTGGGCGGTCTACAATAAAAAAGCCAAACACCAATGGTTGGGCCCTAGACAAATTGAACAACGGAGAAAAAAAAAATTGAAGAATTGGCTGGGAAGTTCTCAAGCATCCTCCGTATAGCGCAGACATTACTCCATCAGACTACAATCTTTTCTGCTCGCTAGAACACGGACGGCGCTTCACTCAAGATAAACATGTAGAACAGGCCATCCGAGAGTTTTTCGAACATAAATACAATTGCGGAATTTTTTTGTTATCTCTTCGTTAGAGAAGGATAGTCGAAAATAATGGTGAATATATTGATGAAAATGACCCTTTGTTATTGTTATAAAATTGTTCCTAATAAAATGCTAAAAAACTAACAAAACTTTCAGGACAATCTAATAGTTATAGTATTTCTTCTGATTTTAGCGCAAACTTAATTGATACAAAGCAGAATTACCATTAAAAATACATATTAGCAATTTTGTGCGAATCAAAGCAAAAAAGAAAGTAAGCAGATGAAGCTCTTCGACTTTGCCTGGTAATTTTATACTGCAAATGGTTTGTAATAAAACTACTACAAAGACAACTTAAAATATTTATACGTTTTATTATGTCTGATGACAACTATGCTATTGAACAAGGTTACGCTACATAATAATGTTAAATGTAGGCTTAATTTTTTGCACTTTAATTATTTGCAAAATATACAGTGTGGTTGAATTTTTTCTAACGACTTTGAGCGACCCTTGCTTTTTTTAGGGCTGTTTTAATACATGCGGTTTTCGACATTCGTTTTTACTCGTCATAACAATTTGTTTGAGCATGAATTGAGTATGAAACCTACGCTGTACACTGCTAAAACTTTCACACTCTTCATAAATAACGACACAAAATGCCTCTTCTTGAGGCGTAAAACTCATAAAAATTTAGAAAATAAAATTTGATACATTAGTTATTAAAAACATAAGTAACAGAACAAATGTGAAAAAATTTTGAAAACTTTCAATTTCGTGACGTAAAAAGAAAGTTTTTTGTTTAGTAGCTCAAACAAATTGTTATGACGAGTAAAAAAAACAGCATGTCTTACAAAAGCCCCAAAAAAGTAAGAACCGCTTTAAATTGGTAGAAAAAATTGAAAAATCTTGTAGAATTGTGATATAAAGCTTTGAAAAAAATTTAATGAAAATTCTATTATCTGTTAGCAATTTTGATTGCTATCCAGCAAAGCAAAACCTGTATTTTGGGGTGGTATAATGCTAAATGTTAATAGCTTTACTGAATGCTTACTTTTCAAAAAACTTTTTGATCGCTTGCAAATAGTAAAAGCAAAAAAATATAAAAATTATAAAAAAAATTTAAAAAACAAGCATTTCTCTAAAAAATTGAGCACTTTTCTGAGGAAGGGACAGTTTTAATTAGTTTTTTATAGTTTAAAGATTGCTGTTTGTTATTTAGATATTTTAACAATTATATGTTTTAAATATAAAAAAAATACCTTATCATATAGTGTAAGTTCCAAAAAGTTGATAACCAAAGCAGTTAAATTAGAAAAAATAAATAAAAATACAACGACAATCAAACTTACAGTGTCAGAACCTTCTAAAAATCTTAACTAAATATTTAAAAAAGTTTGTCTCACAAAAAATAAAGCTATTTTTTTAATTTAAGTAATTTAATATTTAAATATTATGTTCAGGTTATATTCTGTTCGTCTATGCAAATATAAAAACCTAGTTCTGTCAAAAAAATTTGATAAAATTAATTTTATAATCATACCTGAAGTAGCTCCTTTTCGAATTACATTAATAACTACAAAAACATTGAGCATAATAAGTAAAAGAAGCGGTCCTACTGCCATAAAAGTAGTATACATAAATGTGTAATATACTGTATAATAAAATTCATCTAATCGAAAATCTGTTGGACAAATTTGTAATGAACGGTAAGTGACCCTACTTCCGGTTGCTTTACCCGTTGTGTCCATATTTTCATTACTTTCAGGAATTACTTGGAGGCAATCAACAGCATGAAGCTCAAAAAAATGTGGAATATTGTAAACAAAGCATAAAATAGTGAGAATACATACAACGATCTTTGCATTCCTGTAATCCTTAAGGTTGATAAAATCATAAAAACTTTATCCACATTTTAAGTTACCTGTGCTATGATATACCTTTTCTTAAAAATTTAAATGTATATTTCTTAAAAATTTATGAACTATTCAAATACATTTAAAATATTTTTGAAGAAACATTTTTTTTCAAACTTCTTAAAAAATGACATAATTTAGCTTCCTAATTAAGATGTAATATTTAATAAAACACCAAAAAATGCTGGATAAATTTTTGTTAATAGGTTAATATTTCAAATTTAAAAAAGTTTAACAAATTAATTTTTAAAATTTACTTAGCTGTACAGCATACTTCTTTAAATGCCCTAGGCAGGACAACACTAATAAAACAATCAACGGCAACAGCTATACAAAAATATACTGAAGTTGTTTGAAATACAGCTCCAAGAGGGAAAATTAAAGGTGCTCCAAGTCCATAAATGTATGCAAGGACTAAAATATAATTTTATTAGCTCATATAATGCAAACTTTTTTTTTAATTTTTAACCTTATGCGTAAGAAAATTAACACCTGAATAAGGAATATTGACTTTATGTTGTTTACTAATCATTTCTACTCAATCATGTACAATAAATGTATAATTAAAAATTTTAAAAAAAGATCAAATTTAGTCATTTTGTTTTATACTTAGAGGACCGTGATGCCTCCATGCTTCCAGTACAAATAGGAACATTGCTGTTGTAATCATAAAAAAATCCGAAACAGCTAAAGCTGCTAAATAAATACTAGTCGAATAAATTCTTTGATTAGCACTCGTATAAACTATGAGAACAAGTACATTACCAACTAATCCAATCATGCCGACTAAAGCCAATACTACTCCGCTCATAGTAATATTGTAAACCTGGAAATATTGATTTTAGGGATTGCAAACATATAGATTTAAATGACTTATTAGTTAAACCCTACTAATTCTATGACACATTAAAAATAACCAAAAAAAATTACAAAAATACTTCATTTAAAATATATTAAAAAGGATAGAATTTTTGGTGTTTTTGATTTATAGAATCACTCCTAGCACTAAAAAATATTTTCAACGTATATTTTTATTCCTTTTTATATACTAGTTGTCTCAATTTTTTCTACGCTGTTAAATAATTAACACTATTTGGGCTCTCGTTAACCAGCTATGGGAAAGTGCTTGACATACTGCTGTGAAGAGTATTGTAAAATATCTATCTACTCAAAGAAAGTGTTTCTTCCTTAGCTTTTGATCAATAAAATAAATGGTTTTAGATAAAAAAATTTTCTTCTATCAAAAAAAATACATTATAGTATACCAGTATCATATACCCCAAAAATACCAATATAGACTAACAACCGTAACTCGCTTAATTAATTTTTTTTTAATTTTGCATTTTTTTGGGCTTGTCCTCAATAGATATAGTTGGTGCTAAACTAAGAATAATATTAAATCCAGAGGACCGTTAAGGGTAAAAATTTACAAAAATATTTATAAAAAATTAATTATCTTATAAATTATACAATTAATTTTGAAATGTTTTGAAGTGTTCCCATCCCAGACAACGACATTTTTCAAAAATTGACCTGTACGGCCAAGCATATTTTAAAATAATACTTGTCTATAAATTATTGTTTTTGGTATTATTTGGTACAAAAAGCTTTGAAATTTGATTTTGCAAATATATTTCATTTAATGTAGTGCCATTCAAAGGGATACTTATTTTCTAACAATATTTTAAGGGAAGCGTTATAAATTTGGAATTAAGTTGTATAAATTAGGCTCTGAAGAAGGGTATACGAATAAATTTATTGTATATGCCAGAAAAAATCAAAATAAGAGTGTAACAACACAAGAAGTCGTTTTAAAACTAATAGAAGATTTTTTTTAACATGAAAGAAAATTATGTACTGACAACTTTTACATGTTTCTTCCATTAGCCAAAAATTACTTTAAAAAAAACACATTTAGTGGGCACTTTGAGGAAAAATAAAGTTGGAAATTTTTTCAGAAAAAATTTAGAAACTATTGCCCGACAAATAGTTCAGGTGTCACAGTTTTAAAGTATAAGGATAACAGGGATGTGGTGATGCTATTTAATAGTGATGCGAAACTACTTTCAAAAAAATCTAAAATTATTTGTGATTATAATAAAATTAAAGCATTTGTCGATATGTCAAATTAAATGAGCTCCTTTTATAAGAAAAACTACAAAATGGTATTTAAGATTATTCTTTCACCTTATTACGTAGACAACAGTTGTAAATGTATAGCTATCACAGAATTTAAATATCAAATTATTGAAAAATTTTTATCCGAAGAATGTAGGCCGCGATTACCATTCAGCAATCATAAAATAGTTGAAGTATTAGGTATAAATATATAGAGTAATAAAATTTATACTTTAGATGTAAAACGCAATACACAACATTGTTGCGTAAACTTTTGCAAAAGGGTAAACACTTAATATTCGAAATGCAAAATGTCTTATTGCTTAGAATGTTTTCAAACAAAACATAATCACCTTTTATAAATTTTAATTTTTTTTATATTTTTTGTTAATGTTAAAAAAAATAAAATTATTGAAAAAATTCATTATTTTAACATAAAATGATTTAATACAGTGAAAACCATATTTAATATCCAAAAATTTATTTATAAAATTGTGTACCACCATGTGGTATACGTTTTTCAGAATGGGTTAATTTATTAATATATGTAACACAACAAAAAAACAGAACTTATATTTGTCACAAGTCAATTTTACGATTTTTTTATGAAGTTATAATAAATTATTTCTAGAGAAGTTGAGTGCAATGAAAAAAATTAACCCGATTTGCCGTGCATTGTTTCATGTTTTTTTGCTAAAACTTCTGTCTCAATATTTAATTTTCAATTCTTTTTTATGTTCTTTTAGTCTCTATTTTCAATGCTAATGCATTCGTAAAAAATGTTTTACGTCTCTGATGGAAATTGACGACGTAATGGAAATTGATGGTAATGAGGAAATAGATACAATTGTTCTTGCTGATGATTCTAATGAAAAGAATGTTAAAATAAACGAAGAAGAAAAAATAATTCAAGAGAAAACTTGTAAACGAAAATATTCTTAAAATATTTTTTTTATTTTTATATAATAAATTTATATAATATTTATACTCTAGATAAAATAATCAGCAAAGGTCAAAGGTAATAAATTTTACTTTTTTTATCATTCATCTCTCTATTCAATTATAATTTATTTCAATTATTTTT
>JANSTW010051301.1:0-12566 GCA_027564275.1 Diadocidia ferruginosa
ATATTTTATATTTTATATTTTATATTTTATATTTTTCATTCAAAATTATTCATAAATTGATTAAAGCTTCATTACATTCTAATTGTATTTCCTATATTTCTCACAAATATATACGTAAATAATCGTTTTTAGTACATTTCAATTCAACCATAAGATTTATTATAGGAATTGTTCCGTTTTGGAGAATTTTATTAAAAGTTTTCTGTATATTGTTTCGTGATTACACTGAATGATAACATCAGTGCTACTGTAGTTTCATTCCGTTTGCTATGTGTGTTAAGAGCTGATATAACTCGGTTCGGAATACAAAAAGTAAATTGTTGACGAATCCCGCATTAGACGTTTCATTTTATAAATTAAATTATTAAAATGCTCTCTCTCATAAAGACAAACAATTTTTCCTAAATTAAATTTAAATGTTTTTACTTGTTGTTGTTGTTGCCGTTGGTGTGGTGGTTTCAACAAACATTACGTTTTAGTTGAAGCGCAGGGCGTTCATATTCGTATGGTGGACTTTGATAGTATATAATTTTATAAAAATATAAATAAATAATTATCTATATTTTATTTATGATAAGCTCTGTGTGTTCAATTGTTGTTATGGTAGATGTGTTTTCTTTGGTTGGTTGTAATTGTGTAAATAATTTTTTATAAAAATTTCATTTTTATATAATTTATCGTGTACATGTCGAGTTATTGTTGGGATTTCTTTGTGTTACAATAGAAAATTTTGTGAAATTAATCAGTAAATTTGATGAATATATTTTGTTTTTGGTAAAATAGGTGAGATATTGTAGAATTTTTTTTAATTATATTTTTGTTAAATATTTTTGTCAACTAAGTAGAACAAATTATGCGAAGTTTATAATAAAATAATAATCTTGAAGTAATATTTTTCTTACTTATCATCATTGTTATTTAAAATCCAACATAATATTGTTGAATTTGAACAGCTAAAACATTATAATAAAAAAAATATAAAGAATATTATAACATGATGAATCATAATGTTAGCAAATTCCTCTATTGCACCATTCATGAACGTACATTTGTTGAGGTTAAAAAATCGTAATCTTTATCTGTATAGGTATGTAAAATAATTTGAACAGAGAAAATTTAAATTCTTATTGGTTATTCTGTATTATAATTATTGGCTAATTTTTGAGTCAAAGTGCAAAGAAATTCTTATTCTTTATAACTCACGATTTCTTGACTGTATTAGAATTTCGATTAGAAATCGGTAGAGACCAAGGCGGAATAATAATCAGTTTTTAATATTTCAAAATTATTATCAAAAATTCTGAACAAAATAGATTTATTTTTTTAAATTTACTTAGGTCACATACAAAAATAATCACCAGATCAATCATGCCGAATAACAAAATCTAGTTTACTTCACTGGTAAATAGACCTACGACTTAATGGAACTTTTGTGAGCTAGTTTATTTTCATGATAAAATAACAATGTATCTAGAAGAAAAAGAGAGTATAAAAAGCTGTTTGCTTTCGTCGCTACGGTAAAAAGCTTGCATGTGCTAGTGACAACACGATACAAAACAACAATAACATGTATTATGCAAACTGGTTACTAAAGCGACGAAAACGAACAGATTTATACTCACAGATTTATACTCTCATTTTTCTCTAGTTCCACTTTATAATGATTGTTGTGGTTGTATCATGATAATAAGCTTGCTCACAAAAGCTCCATTCATTCGTAGGTCCATGTCCCAGGTGAGTAAACAATTTTTAATATTTAGCGAGATTGGTCTGGTAAATTATTGTTGTCTGTGCTATCTTTAAATAATTCCAAGACTCTAAAATTTTAAGACTTTCAAAACTTCTAAGCCTTACAAAAGACTTCCATAAGACTACCAAGTTAAGACTTCTTAAGACTACCAAAAGTTTTAGATAAGTCTTTCAAGTCTTCCAAGTCTATAAACCATTCCAAGAATTTAGACTTGTAAAAGACTTGGATAAGCAAGACTACCAAAAGTCTTAGATAAGGCTTTCAAGTCTTCTAAAAATATTACAAGTATATTAATTATTCCAAGACTCAAGAATTTCAAGACTTCATTTATCATTTAAAATAAATGATTGATCCGATAATTATTCTTGTCTGTGCTTAGATCTTTTGTCTTATTATTTTAAAAGAGTTTTTTTAAAATTAACTCTTACCTTGTGCATAACCATCATCGGTTATCCGGAGCGTTCCACCCTTAACCATTGCATCATAGTTTGGTTTAATTTGTGTTAAATCCGCAGATGTTAACCCATACATTTGTCCCTTATCGGCTGTTTCTTCGTACGTAAAAACGGTATGGATATCCTTGACTAGGGCCCGCTGCACCGTAGCGTACCACGATTGTGTGACACGCCTTGGCATTGTTGTCATTGATTCCCAATATTGTTCGATAAATGGGATAATTTCTTGATCTTTACTAAACAATTCCTTAAGTTTGCCCTCCTTAACAGCCGCTTGTTTCATATTTGCTATGGCCGTAATGCACATTTGTGGAATTGCTAAAATATTCTCATTAGTACTCGTTCAACAACTGCATTACATTCTATTAACTAACTTGCTTGACTTTTTCGAAAACTTTCCAAACCAGTCGGAGAACAATTCTTACAGATGAAAATGTAATTTGTTGAAAACGGTATCAGGCGACCCAATTGAAAGCCAATGCATGATTCGTGAAACCAACGACTACATGTTGCACACAGCAGCTCCAAAATGTTTAGATTTCTATCTTTTCCGCTAAAAAAATAAATTTTTGATAAATTTTTATATTGTGAAGCCATTGAATTAAGTACAAAAAAAAATAAACAAACCAACTTTGAGGTTATGTATCTCAAATTTGTATTGTTTTACAATTAGCTTCCCACTAACTACGGAAATAAAATAATTAACTATATCATAGCAGACAAACGCTTACCAATAACAATTTCCCTGCTTTTCCTCTGGTGACTTGGACTTATGGACCACAGACATTTTTCCATCATTTTCAAAATTTAGTGACAGAGGATCATCGCTTAATTGAGTATCCATTGCTTAGTAGTGCGGTACAATAATCTAGATATTATTAATCATTCAGATAATTTGCTATTTAAATTATTTTAATTAATTAAAATAGGAATTTCACTCAGTAAACTAGAAAACAACGACCTGCGAAATGTTTTGTTGTTTGCGGGCGATGGCCGCGCTTTTTTCTGTACGTAAAAAAGTTAGGTCATTTTCCCCTTTGTTTGAGAGTTTGAAATGCCCAGCTGGTGAAAATTTCTTCATTGTGCCAAAGTGCGCAGCCAACATGTCAAAAAAATCAAAGTAAAAAAACTTGTGCAATTTTATGTGCTAGGTGTAGTTGTATTTATTTAGTGCGAAAAGAGAAATCTAATTTTAATTAAAATAATTAAATTTATTTTTTAAGTCATTCAGGAGGCCTAACTTATCAGGTAATTTATCTAAATCATATAAACTTGTAGAAATAAGTCATAAAATTGAAAGGTTTTGTGGACGAGACTCGTATGGGACTAGGCGCGTAAAACTTGTCCTAATCAATTTATTCTAATTTGTTGTGTTTGCCAATTAAATAAATTTTAATAAAATTTACTGCATAGCCTAATTATCAAAGATTGCAATCAATGTTTTCTATTTGAAAAATCTTTGATGGTTTGATGATTCACACAGATTTGTGTTTAAATTGATGACGTCATGGATGTTGATACGCGTCTTACAATATTACATCCATTGCGTGTTATTTCTGCACAAAAATATCTCAATAAATATTTCTTCTTTCAGTAATTGATAGGTATAAGTCGAAATTGCTTCAAGGTTGTGACAAAATTAAAAAAAAGTTCAGTCAGAAATTGATTTGTATTTTTCTTATATATACATCGTCCATGCAGCTGTCCAATCGGCTTCCATAAGAGAGACTTTAATGACTTCTAGAAATCTTCCAAGATTTCCAGGGAGGACTTCCATAAGACTTCCATAAGATGTCTATAAGATTTCCATAAGACTTCCATAAAGAGTTCCATAAGACTTCCATAAGACTTTTATAAGACTTTCATACAACTTTTATAAGACAACCCAATGTCTTAATAAACGTTTCCAAGACTTCTAAAACTCTTCCAAGTCTATCAATTATTCCAAGACCAAAGAATTTCAAGACTTTCAAGACTTCGAAGTCTTACAAAAGACTTGGATTTCCAAGATTTTTAAGAATCTGAAATTCCAAAAGACTTCGAAAAGACTGCCAAGCTGCCAAGAGTTGCAAGAGCACTACGTCTTCCAAAGGGTTTAAAAGTCTTTTGAAAGCCTTAAAATTCTATCAATAATTTCAAGAATTAAGAATATCAAAAATTCCATAGATCTTCCAAGTCTTACAAAAGACTTCCATACAATTTCAAAATCTTTAGGAATTGTAAAAATGCAAAAGACTTCTATTAGACTTCCCAGACCCCTGAAACCTCTCAAGACTACAAAAAGTCTTGCATAAGGCCTCCACGTCTTCTAAAAGTCTTTCGAAGTTCATTGACCTCTTTGTTAAGAAAGTATTTAGGAGAAAAACAAATTAAAATCAAAGAAATTCTTTTTATTTTCTATAAATGTTCATCATTTAAATCAATTTGTGAAAATAAATGTTTTAAACTCAGTTTAACTTTAATTTCATTTTCTTGTCCTGAAGCTCCTCTCTTTTTGTGTTCAATGTTTGTAAAATCCTCTAATAACGTATCGATTTTATCCAAAACCAACTTGATGTCATCTTGAATTTCGACAATTTTCTCATTAAAATTCGAATTTTGCGTGTCAATTTTAGAATTAATTTGACAAATATTATCGATTTGTTTATGTAGACAATATTTCACTTGAGCCTGGAGGGTGACAACATTTTCGTAGGCCGAATTTAGCAACAAATGATTGTGGACATTTTTCGCGGTTATATCAATGCATTCGGAAAGGAATTCTTGAACTAAATCGTTTAGGTGCTTTTCTGTAAAGGAACTTTTTACATAGCATAAGCTTGTCGCTGAATCAGAATCGTTTTGGTACACAATTGTCATGCTCGTTGATTTACATAATTTATTTCTATTCAGATTTTCCACACTTTTTGTACCAATGCTAGTGGATTTGTGAATTTTATTATTACTTTCAATAGATAATTGTTCGGTTTCTTGTTGTTCCTCCAATCGGTCCCATTGATCGATTATTGTCAGCAATAATTGGGAAAACTGTTCCAGTTGATATTTTAGACTTTGAATTGTTACAACTGGTGCATTTTGCATGGCTATAACCTAAATACAAAATTAAAATTATCTCAAATCTGAATTCTCGTAACACTTTGCACTTTATATTATGCCGGCCAGCAAAGTACTTACGTATCTATAATATTGCAGAGATTAGATTTGGTCTTATTTAAAATCACACACACATACAATTCTTTCGCCTAATATTTTATAGAAATTATTTAATCTTTTGCTTAATTTATGATACAAAATTTGTACGTGTATTATTTAAGGTTATCAATGAAATGTAATCGCTTGGTTTGTTGTTGTTGTCGCTCGTAGGCATATAAATTTTGATATTATGGAATTTTTTTCCGCAAAAAATTAACGTCGAAATTTAGATTATCAAATTTCTTTGATTTTTTTTGTAATGCGATAACATTTTTAGTAGGTATAGAGTGAGTTGCTGTGAGTTTTTTTGTTGTTTATTTTTAGATAAAATGAAAATAAATGATACTTTATTAAAATTTATTTATTTATTAATACACTAGAATTAAAGTTTCCGTTCGTATCTAAACTTTTTGAAATCGTATGGCGCTTTTATAAAAGCAATATGGCGGACACAATATGGCGTCCAGATTTAGAAAAAAAAAATTATGTAATAAAAGTTACACGCACATACAAGACAAAAATTGTTTGTTGCGACCTAAATGTAAACCTATGTATGGTATTTCATTAGGTATATAAAATTTTTGAGAATAAAAATGGCGGACCAAATATGGCGGAACAAAATAAACCGCGGGAAAATGGGTTCAAATATATGATATTATCATATCTCTTTTAAGGGGAAAGTAACGATAGTTTTTTTTTCATAAACCTTACTTCCCCCAAAACATGGTCTGCATGATGACAAACATCGATAAAATCACATGTTCACTAATAAATAAAAATATTTTAAATAATTCCTTTATTTTTGGTTATATATACATATTTAATATTTATTAGACAAAGCCGCCGATTTCGGTAGGCCTTTAATACGCACCCACATACAGCTAATTGTTTATCTAAAATAAAAATAAATATAATTAGTTAGTTAAATTAAAAAAAAAAAATGTCACAAGATTCGTTATCTTATATGTTTGTAATTACAAAAATATATAAGTAATGGTAAAATTAAATAAAATAAATCCCAAGTCTAATTCATATATATAGACAGAAAAGAGAACTGAAACAAAATTATTTACAATATTTTTGTCCAATCATATCAAATAAAATTAGCGCACTGTATAATATCAGTAAAACTAACAAATAAAAAAAAATTACGTTCTTCATTAAACAAATATACTATGTCATCCATCCATCATTTTGTGGGATTAAAAAAACATATTTTAAATTAACTTCTTAGAATATTTTAGTTTAGACTTTTTTTATTTGTACTATGACTTGTGTTGTTTAAGTTGAGTGGAATATAAGAAATTTAATTTTGAAACATAATTAATGGGAGGGAAAATTGATATATGTTCTGATAATTTTGTTTGAGTTTCAGCTTCCAGTAAAATTGGAATGCTGCTTTTACTACCATTATCAATAAAAAAGTCGTATAGGAGCCTCCCTTTTCTTTAACCTATCACCTCATCATCATCGTGTCCTTTACTCCAAAGCGAGGGAGCATAGGGACCATTTTTACCCTTTTTCTATCTGATACCATGGTTTTCATTGACGACTATATCAAAGGTGAAGTGTTGTCAGCAACTCGCACTAGCCATATTTTTTTGGTGATCAGTGGGGCGGGTTTTTTACACTATATGAGGAACCCTCACCCAGAGACCCCAAATTCAATACCAGATTAGGTATAGAACCATTACAAATTCACAAAAATAATAACATTGCTAAAATTTTGTATGAGAAGTCCCCGTCGCTTTTGAACTAGGAGACACCAAATTCAATACCAGTGTAGAGAACCAATAAAATTCATTAAAAATCAGTCAACCGGGGCAAATATTTCTTTATATGCTCAAATTTTTTCCGGCATTTTTACAAAAAAAAATCGTATGGGAGCACCCCCTCCCTCTTTGAACTGTAGACACCAAATGCAAAGAACACGGTGATGATGCCAATTTTTGCCAATCGATTATTCACAATAATAACAGCGTAGACACTCGTACTTTTAACTTATAGGTATCATTAATTCGCCCAATTATATCAAAGAATTTATTATACCTATAACATAAAGATTAGTTCACATTATATTCGCAATACAGCTGTTCTAATTAATTAAAGATTTATAGTATTTTTGTTGTTGTTAAATTTTTAAGTACGTCATTAAAAATTTGTATTTATAGAACTTTTTTTTCATATCTTTGGATATATATATGGACTGAACTATGCAACAGCATGTTACTGATTTACCTTGTAATTATAAAATTAATAAATCAATCATTTCATTCTGCTATATAGTTGTATATAAAGTGCCATGTTATAAAATGTCATGTACATTTTCACATTAATGTATTTGTAATCTTCAAATTTTGATTTAATTACTGGTGAAACACTAACAAAAAGCGTGAATTTTTAGCTTGTTCAGTGATAAATTTTGAGAACAAGAACCAACCATTTTGGCTGGTTTCGTTGTACTAAGTCGGCACTATAAGTTTGTATAAATTATTCAATACAAACTTTTTACAACTTCTAATGAATTAAAAAAACAAACAGCCAGTTTTAAGCAATCCGTAACGTCGTTGCTCTGTGCTGAGGAGGTGGTGAGCTCAAGACTCGGTTTGGTCCGGAATTATTCACAACATGGGCTAAAACCTTTTATTAGATGTATATTTGAAATTAGATATACATATAAAAATTGTGAGTAGATTCATAACAGGCTAATTGGTCTCTCATTGTATTGGCTCTAGCTTTCGCCAGAGCTTTCAAAAAATTTGATGTTTTTTACTCATACCGACAATAGTTGTACTATTTCTAGGCTAATCCTTCATCAGTGGAGTTATAATGGTTGAAATGATGCAACAGATGCTAATATGAGACTAGAGCGAATTATTATATTGCCATCGTCTCATTATGGCTCTGAACGAAATAATAAAAAGAACTTTTTAAATATGCAATTTGGAAAGCCGAGCTATTTTATAACATTTATTTGCGATACAAATTGGCCAGAAGATAATTTAAATTGTTGAAGGACGGCCAAATTTAGTGGCAAATCTCTTTAATGCAAAGCTCCATGAATTAATTGACGATTTAAAAGTCAAGTAAATATTTGATAAATTTAAGGCATTGGTTTATTTAACACTATTGAATTTCAAAAACGAGGTTTACCTCTTGCTCACATATTTCTCTTTGTCAGTGGTGACATTGACAACGCCACTGATTTGAATGAGGTTATTTGTGCTGAAATTCCAGATAAAAATACTCATCCCTGGCTTCATGAAGTCGTGCATTCTTGTATGATTCAAAGTGTTTTAAATGAAGCCTGCGTTTGTATGAAAAATAAATAAGAATAGCTTAAATGTGTGCAGTATAAGAAGTATCCACGAGACTTTCACGATAAATGCGATTGTAATCTTTCCGCATATCCACTGTACAGTCGGAGAAAAATTGGTAGAAGAGTTGACACAAAAGTTACAATAGACCATCGTCGACATACGGTTCAACTTAGTAATCAATGGGTTGTTCTATATAATCCTTATTTACTGTTAAAATTATAATTCTCATATTAATGTTGAGTTATGTTCTTCTTTGAAAAAAGAATCAAGATTACCTGAAAACACAACGTCACAGTTAACAAGGGGTGGCAAGACATAACACCCTACGACATAAAGCCTAAAGGCTGTAACAAGCTTAAACCGCTAAACAGCGATAAAATTTCCTTTCTAAAAATGTTAAACAAAGCGATAATTTTATATTTTGGCTGCTATGTTGTTTTTAGAATAAAAAAAACAGCTTGTTAAAGCAGTTGGGCCTTATGTCTTTGGATGTTATGTCATGTCACCGCAAAGTCTTGCAAAAATCTTACAAGAATTAAATTTAGCGTACCAGGAGAGTCTACCATTCTCAACTACTGGTAGTAACAAAGATGACTAAGAAAATATGTTTGATTGTGATTTTGATGGATTAATTTGAAACTAGACCTGTCAACTATAGTTTCTATAGCTGAGATGAAGTTTGCCATGCATGAGTAAAGGTTGGCCATATCAGAAGAAATACAGAGTTAAACATCGTTCCCAAATATATAGTATTTGCAAAAATTTGGCAGATCATTGATGAATAATAGAAACAATAAAGATTCTAAAACTGAACCATGTGGTACACCTGATAAAATTGGCAAAAAGATAATAGTGAGTTAGAATCATGGTTGACTTGTTTCAAAAACGATCAATGAGAGTCAAGGTCAGAATCAAGGCAAACCTGTAAATCATCTGCATATAAATAAAAACTAGAAATTTATTGTGATCTCCCAACGACATTTCTAAGCAAATCACCGGCCCAAGAATAGAGCCTTGGGAACGCCTTGATTAATTCAAAAAGAGGTATGGTAACTTTATTCCCAAATACTGATCCACAATAAGAATTTATTAATTATACATTTTACATGTTTTTTTTGTGCAAACGTACGATTATTTCAAATGTATATGCGGAAAATGCACATAGCACATGCTTTCCCATTGTAGATAAAGCTTAAGTTAGTGCAGAAATATGCTTTTATTTATTTTTAACGCATAATCTAAAAATGACTTAAATTTTATATTTCATTCATACAGACAGATAAACACATTTATATTTAGAGCTCTTTACTATAACTAGCTATAGGTATAGGTACATATAGATAAATGTTATATCTTTACATGATAAAAAGTTTCATTGCGCACATACTGTTCCGAGTAAAAATTATATTAGATATGAACATTTCGTACAAATTTTCTATATGAATTTAGTATGGTGTCTTCATTGATTTTTTTCTTCTGGTCGGGTATAGAGCGACTTTTAATATCAATACGTTCGCAGACATAAAAAAAATTGTGCGTGATTTGAACAGGGAACGTTGTGTGAAGTAAAAGTAATTGTAAAATTAATAATACTTAAATTGTATTAAAAGTTTTTTTTTGTTTTTTTTTTCGGTATCTTTTATAATTAATAATAATTTGTATTTATTGTTTTCTGCCTCAACGATTTTTTCTTTATATCAATGCCACATATTTTCTATTGTATTTTGTTAAAAAAAAATATTTGTGAATATGCTAAACAGTTTTTGAGTGAATTTCTATAAATATAATTACAATTAGTGCTTGCGAGGTTGAGTTAATTAATTTATAAAAATAATGGAAATTGAAAATTGAAAAAAAAAAATTTCTCGCATCCATTTTCTGTAAAATTTTGAAAATATTTCTGTATCTGCTAAATTTATCAAAAATACAATATATGTTTTGTGATAGAGAAAATTTTCAACATATTGTTATAGTGATTGAGTTCTATATAAAAAGATAATTTCATCTAACTGCCCCTTTATTAAAATTATTTATTAGCCATGTCAGCTGGTATAATTTAAATTACATTCAATTATAATATAATACATGTTTTTAAATACTTTTTAATTATAAATTTAATTAAACACGTCAATAAAGAGTAGCAACCACATATATAAATCTATATATCATTGCGGTTATGCAATCTAATGATATTATGTCTTTCTAGCATAACATTGTTAGTGTATATAAATTCCGAGGTATATACATTCCTGAACATATTGCAAAGCTTTTATTTAGTTTTATCTTTAAGATGGCCAGATCTGACCAATTTCACAGTAAAGCTACTTCTCCCAGTATTAAAAATATAACGTATGCTGGCATTGCAAGTTATTTGAATATGGTTAAATATAACAGGACTAATGTCAGCCAAAAGAATGAAATAAGTGCGGGCCTAATAAAGCTTTAACCAGATTTTTGTAGACTTGAAAATTGAGTTTAATATTTTAATCATATCTTATTGTTATTACTTTAAAAAAATTCATGTAAACTTATAACGTTTTAAAAGATACTTTAAATTTACTGAGAAGGTATCTATCAAATAGAAAACAATAATATGCAGAAAGGTAAATGCAACAAAAATCAACTTTCAAATTATAAACTGTGGAGTACCACAAGGATCGATGTTATGTCCACTTCTTCTTTTAATTTATGTAAACGATATTTTTTAATTGTCACTAAAGGGAAAAATTAAATTATTTGCAGACGATGCTGTATTTATGTAAAGTGAAGGAGCATTAATAATCTCTTAAATGCTATGGAATTTATCCTTAATTTACTTGTCTCAAATAAGATTAAACTAATCATTGAAAAGATGTCATGTATGATGAAGACTTGAATAATCGTACATGCGGTCGTTGGGGGAAGGGATTTATTATTTCAATAAATATGCACTAAGTATACTTCTTGTAGACCACCGGCCCACGTTCATACCTCATGTGCTTAGCGCATTGCTGCGCTATCAAAAAACTGGTTTTTACTGTTTCTGGCCATATACGCCGTCATCAGAAAAGACTAGAGACTCCTTTGACAGTGAGGAAAGGTATAAAACGAAAAATGTTATACCTTTTTAAAGTTCTATTGCTGTAGAAAATAAAACCAGAAAACAGACAGAAATGCAAAAAAAAACATTTGTATTGAAATATTAAATCTCTATTCGTAAAATACATACAACATATATTATACACTATCCAATATTTTAAAGTGAATATATAATTCAGTTCGTTAAAATATGGACAGTTGCTTGAAACACTTCATAATTAATATGGTCATCAATAAAAATAGCATTGTACTAATAAACAAAATGGGTAAATTGGTCCATATGCTCCCTCGCTTTGAAGTAAAGGACACTATGCGGATGATCATATTAATATATTCACACATACATATAAATATATACAAAGACCGGTTCATCAAAATTCCTAACTGGTTAAAAATATAACAAAACCATATATATTACATATGGGCCTCGCGAGGCCCAACAGGATCACTTACCGCTATAAAAGTAGCTGAACATCCTAGGGTTAATGGCGAGAAAACAAGGCGCCTCTTGCGCAACTTGCGCATTTTTCGAGTGATTGTGAAATATCATTTTGAGAAGTTTTTTTTATTATTATTATTAGTTGTAAGAAAAAGTATATTAATCTATTGTGTTTAGTATTCTTGGTAGAATTTTGTTTGTCCATTCCTTTATACCCATAGCTGTAAATTTGACCTAAATATCAAATAAAGGAGGAGAAACATGGAGGTCAATACAAGCAGTACTATTTATACAAAATCATGTCAACTTTTGGCATATGCGGACGATGTTGA
>JANSTW010051312.1:0-12566 GCA_027564275.1 Diadocidia ferruginosa
TATGGTGCTTTTATATTTTCTAATGACGTCACAATCTCAATTTTTACGTTTTTTATCTGAAACTTTGAACCCTTCCCTGCTTTAGGGGGTGGTTTCTTCCACTAACGAAATATATGGGGTAACTCGGGAGAAGGTCCCCTATATTATAAGTGGGCAGGAGGCTCCTGCTGTTACTTAGTTTGATAGTTTACTATCATTTAAAAAAAAGTTGGGGCAATTCCAACACGCCGTGTAGGTGGGAGGGGCAAAAATCATGAAATTTTCATATATTTATTCATAGAGATAACAAATTTTGGTGAGTGTCAAATGAAAGGTATACTATAAGTTTTGGAACCGACATTTTACTATGTTGGGTGAGGCCTGGGCGGTAACTATATATTACGAATCCGAAAGTAGCACAGTGTATTTTTAACTCGATTTGGTACTGAATTATACACTGTGCTACTTTCGCAAACGTTTTACATAGTTAGATAGCTGTGTCGCTAGTATTTAATTTAAAAAATATTTTTTTTTCTTCTAAAAAATAATTACATGGAAATGAAGGGACCTCAATTCAATTTTTTAAGCTCTTTCCTCATCACCCAAAAACTAAGTTACAGATGTAATTTGGATAGACAAATTTAATGATACCCCATGAGCGTTTGTAATACCTTTTATTTGATACCATAAGCCCTTCCCTCAAGCCCCCCAAAATATTATTTTTTCTGAAATTTCGACTAAACTTTGACCCCCTCTCTTGTCCAAGGAGGGGAAGCGCCAAGAATTTTAGTGGGTTTCTAAGTCTGGGAAGCCCCCCATTCGAGGGAAGGGACCGTAAGGCCTGAGGACATAAGCGCTAAAGTAACTTTTCTCGGCTAAACTACACTTTAACGCTTAAGGTTCCAGGCCCTAACGGACCCTCCCCCCAGACTTTGAAAACCACTATAACTCTTGGCGCTCTCCTCCCGCTTGGACGGGGAAAAGGGTCAAAGTTTGGTCAAAATTACAGAAAAATTGATATTTTGAGGGGGTTTGAGGGGACCAAAAAATGGCATTACAAATACCTATCATTTAAAAAAAAGTTGGGGTAAACCCAATACTCCATGTAGGTGGGAGGGGCAAAAATCTGTTTTTTCATATATTTGTTCGTAAGATTTTTAAATTGGATTTTTAGTGATACCTTGGTTTTTGACACTCGCAAATATAATAAAGGAAGTGAAAAATTTAATTCTTTTTTAAATTTGTGTAGTCTTTTCTTTGATCTCTCTATGATCTCGATGATTTTAGTTGTGTACATGCTGTATTTAATTTAATTTGATCCATGGAATATTGCAGAAGAGATTGCATAAAAAATTACACAAAATCGGTTAAGAATTATTATTTCCTTTGTTATGTTTCATATTCTCGTGTCACAGTGCAAAAAAAGGATGCTCAGGCACATTACGTGTTCAAAGCAATGTCTTTGGTGATTATGATAGACCTTAAAAAATATGAATTTTGCACAATTTTGTCATTGTGGGAAAGAAATCTAAAATGACGCAGTTATTCAAGATGGCGACCAAACCGAAAATCATTTTTAACTCATTCAAATTATCAACATATTTTTTTAATAAAATTTTAACATTTTCTGATTTTTGAGTTTTTTTTTTTTAAATAAAATGGCGGACTTATTAAAGATGGCGTCCCTGAAAACATTTTAACCTTTACCGTTTAATAACAGATTTGAATGAAACAGAGTTTATTATGTTAAGAAAAGTACATTTTTTTACCGAAAAATAATGTTGTCAATAAAATGAAATAAAAACTAATAACTGTGAAAATCTTAAAGTTTATTTAAAAATAAAAAAAAAATGAAAATAGCGGATTTTTGAGTCTTAAACTTTAGCATGAAAATTTAAATATTCTTTTTAAATTTTTCTTATTGCTTTAAACTATTTATTATTATTACGTATTTTTCTAATTTTAAAATCAGAAAACTAAAAAAAATAGTATTAAAAAAATTAAAAATTTCGGATTTTCAAGATGGCCGCTATATAGTATAAGAATGGTTATAACTTTGTTAATAGTTATCCGATTAACCGATTTCAGTCGTCTTTCCCTTCGGAATTATTAAATATCCTCGAAATTCGCAATTTCGAAGAAAAAACTTCCTCGTTTAGATTCAAAACCACTTTCATAAAATTAACTGTTAATTTCGTCTCCTTACAGATTTCACCAATCTATAAAAACCAAATCGATTTTTAAAAAACTTGACACTAAAAGATTTAAAAAAAATCTTTGAGAAAAAACCAAAACCAAAAAACAATCATAAACATGAAAATCGAAACTAAACCAAACGCAAAAACGCTGTTCTCCGAACAAGTAAGCAAGGTAATCGATCTGTTCCAAGAATGGAACGACTGTGAACGTTCCGTTTCACTGTATGCTGTGCTAAAGCGATTGCCATTCTCATGCACCAAATTCATTCAATCCGTGATCGAAACCAATTTGCAACAAACCAACTGTCTGTTGGAGCAGACGAACAAATGTTACGAACGAAATGCAAACAGTGCCGCATTTATTCAACAATTAATCGAAACTTACAAAAATATCAAATGCAATGACGTGCAATTAAACAAAGATTCAATATTCTATGAATCGGATCGTAGGAGTAGCGTAGACACGGCCACCGACAAATACTATGAGAAAAAGGAAGATATACTGAATGATATTCTACACTTGATGCCAATACTCACGCCCGGCAACGATGAAGCCAAACAAGCCTATATAGAAATTATACCACTAACTGTGGAGGATGCAATTCGCGGTGTTGTTAACACTTCACTGGTGCAGCAAATATTTTCCTATTTATTAATACATCCAGCATTTACGACGGACGATCGAAGGTAAGGTTTTATAGTTATTTTTTTATTTTTAACCCTTTGCAGAAGAGTTTACATTTTTTTAAATAATTAATAACAAGAATCTATAACCCATTAAGCATAGATTTTGGTTGAAGTGAAAAACCCAAATAATTGCAATATTATAAGTTGTGGAAAGAAATTTTGTTCCACACTTAATAATTACGTCTCGGACTCAGTTAGTCCCACACGCTGTCAGTCCCACACTCTGAGAGTCTCATGCTCAGGCAGTCCCACACTATAAAAACAGCGAGAACAAAGTTTTTAAATTTGCGAATCATGTTAGCAACACTCACAGATGTTTTTCACAAAAAATATTTGTGTTGTAGCATTTCAATAGTTATTAAAATTCTGTCCGAGTGGTTCGAAACCTACTTAAAACTGTAGGTTCCTTTTTGATATCATCAAATATTAATATATATAAGGTTAATTATTATATAAGCATAACCGATCCATTACAAATTTAAGACAATATAGGCTCGTAGTTGAAGTCTATAAATGGAGATACAAAATTCCCGATTAATCGTCGACGAAGTAAAAATTAAAAAAAAATGTTTTTAACATTTACCGATTATTAAATGAGGATCAATTTGTTCACCATTCAGCACATAAGGGTTAAATTTTAAAGTATTTATTGTATACAATTTAACAATTTGGTTTAAAAAACTTTCCTTTTGTAAAATATGTGTCAATCATTCCTTAGGAAATAATTTCTTATACATTTTATAGTTGCAAGCATTTAATTCATTTGAATTATTAATTTATTGACAATAAAATTGTTCACTCTTTAAAAATGGAAAATCATATTTATGCGATGTGTAGTACACAATTATTAAATTTAATGAAAAGAAGTTTAGCAGTAATATGTAATTTTTTATTATAATTTTTTTAACGATGTTTTTTTATCACTTGAATTTAAATTCATAGCATAATTATGTCTTTTTTTATTGATAATTTTTCACAGTCATCGAAATATTATGGTTTTTTTCACATGTTTATCCTTTGGCGCAAGTTTACTGAATATTTCAAATGTTTGTTTTTTTTGGAAAACAAATAAAATTTATTTGGTTTGTGGCCTAATTAATTTAATAACAAATTTGATCTCAATTTTCATTTTTAATTGTTTTTTGTCCCTTGTGATTGTTATTTCTATTCAAGTGTATTAAATGCACGCAATAAGGGAAGATTTTCGTCGATGTATATAGATATAGAATGCGTGTAAATATTTATAATTATTATGTGTTATGATGTCATAAATGACTGTATAATAAACACATATTGATTTTGTTGTTTATCATACATATAATAATATGTCCTAAGTCTTATATATTTCATATTGTAAAATTTAACTAAGTTTCATTGAATTTAAATAAAAAAGTTGCAACTTATGTTAATAACATTTTATTGAATTTTAAATATCATAAAAAAAATTAATAAAAATATCGCAAACATAATTTTTAACAATCTCATCTAATTCTGTGAAAAAATAAACTAATTTTATCCACTGCCTTGGGTTGTCGGTCGACCGATGAGTAGGCCCTCATATCAACTGCCGTATTAATGCAATGATTAAGCTCCCTACACATCGGCTACCAAAGTCAGAGAATGAGAATAGAGGGATTTCCTTGAGGTGCGGCAACTGTATATTATCATTTTATATAGAGATGGTTAACAATAGTAAACATAAAATACTCATCAACTGTCTTCGGCGCTGGCTACCTGCAATATGTTCCCATATGTTTCGCCAAAAAATCGTAGAGATCCCAAATGCAGTGTTTGGCGACGTAGACTACTTGATGTAGACTACATCATTGTCGACGCGTAGACAATATAATTTATGTAGACTTTTAGCAATTTTAATGTAGACAATGTAGAAAATGTAGAGAAATGTAACCAATGGAGAAAATATAAGAAAATATTTATATTTTTTTTTTGTAGATGGCTTCAGAAAAATAATTTTCATAAGAAAATATGTTTTTTCTGTATTTTTATTATAAATAAATTACAATCTACAATAATGTACACATTAAGCGCGCTCTCACAATCACAGTTTTCATTTAATATCATAGTACACTTCTGTCAATCTAAAAAAATGTAAACAAATTTGATTGTGCGAGCTTATATGCAATTCAGTATAATAGAAATTTTGTTAACTGAAAACTGAAAAGTGAAAAATGTACTCAATTGCGAGAGCGCCCTAATACACCATAAAAATAAAGTTATTGTTATCATCGCCGACTCTAAAATATTAACGAGAAGTACAGGTGAACTTGAATTTGATACAAAAAATATTTGCAGCCTTTGCATTATTTACACTATTGTCTACATTTTCTACATTGTCGACACTATAGTCGACATTGTCTACACCAATTTGTATTGTCTACGCTATTGTATACACTAAAGTGTAGACAATTAAAGTCTGCGCGTAGAGGAACAACACTGCCCAAATGTAATCCTAGAGTATGGAACGACGGGGAAACCACTAGCAAAAACGTTGTCCCATGATTTCTGATTTCCGAAATGATTGCCCTGATTTCCGAAATAATTTCTGATTTTCGAAAATATTGTCTGATTTCCGAAAATGATATCTGATTTCCGAAATGAATTCCGTGATTTCTGAAAATAATTTCTAATTTCCGAAATGATTTCCGTGATTTCCGAAATGATTTCTGATTTCCCAATGATTTGTGATTTTCGAAATTATTTCCGCACCCTTTTCCAATGATTTTCTTAAATATTTTCCCTCTCAGTATGGAACAACTTAAAACTCAGCACCACCTAAAATTGGTCCAGATTCATCTACTATAGTAAAAAACTTTCTCTTTATTGTTCAGTCATTAAAAAAAAATCGGTAATACCTCCCCGAGGGGGACGGCCGCTATGCAGTATTTACGAGAGACAAAGCTCCCAGTGTCCCCCAGAGGAGTTAAAAGTTTGGTGAAAATTTCAGAAACATTGATCTTTTGGGAGCTTTGAGGGGAGGGGTAAGGTCTGTATGGTATTAAATTAAAGGTATTTCAAATACCTATTATTTAATAAAAGGTGGGACAAATCCAAACCTTCAAACCTCTCTGCAACATTTAAAAAATGTAGATACTCAGAGTGCAAGGAAATTCTTAACTTAAACAATATCTCTAAATTAAGACTAGAACAAGAATTTTCCGTTCGAAAAATTAAAAAGTTACGTAACTTCGACAATTTCCAACTGATTTTCACAAAGAAGCTATTTTCTTATTCAGAATTAAATGAACTTTACGAAAAAAATATTTTTATGAACTTTTTTTTTAATGTGGTTAAAAAATGTGCGTTGTTGTAAAAACAACTCAAAAATCGTTTGTTTGTTTCATACCTAATAAGTTATCAGAACCAAACAGTATTTTTGAAAAACATTTGAAATCAGGTTAAAAATGGCGGATTTTTTTTAACTGCGTTAAGTAAAGTCAATTAAATCAGTTTTCTAATGGTAAATCGAAAACTTAGGCGGTATCTGAAAATATTTAAATTGGTGGGATGCTAAAACAAATTCACAATTGAGGCACTACAATTCTCCTTTTATTCAAATATCCAAATATCCAAATATTTTGATATTTTCATCTTTCAGATCACTCAGCAAATTCCTTCGACATTTAGAGGAGCACATTTTAAGTACTGATCCAAATTTCTCAATTTATCCAAACGGACCATCACCGACAACCAGTGAACCAAACACAAAATCAACAACGCCAACCTCAAATTGGCAAGCCATAGCACCGCCGTCTCAGTCCAAATCGACGGAAACGATAATTTCCTCATGGGACAGTACACACCATTTGACACAAGCCTTCGTTGACGAGAAACGACAATCGTCGCTGGGTAGTATAATTGACTTTAAACCGGTGCCCGGTGCAAGTCCAAAATTAGGTCATCTATATGAATCCGGCACGGACGATCATCACATATCTTTTTCGAAAAATGGCACCGAAATCTTAGACTTTGATTGTGACGACACGGACAAATCGAATACTCAAATCGGATTCGATACATTAGCTAATTTAAATGAATTTTTAACAGTACCTGGTTTGATGGAGAACATAACGTCAACGCTTAAGACTAGACGCTCGAATAGTTTGACCACAACTGGTACCATTCACACAAATGGTGCATCGGCTTCGTCATCTCTGTCCACACAAAATCTGTCTAATATTTGCCAACAAAAACCACGCAGTTTTTCCCTGTCAATGGTGAGTCCGCGCAGTTCGTTGACATCGAGTGGTTCGGATACGCGGCTCGATGATTTTAAACCAAATAATTATACAAAATTCTCGACACATAATGTGGGCATGAGTAACATTGGACAATGGCTGAAAAGCTTGAGATTGCACAAATATGTTTGGCTTTTTTCGAACATTACCTACGAACAAATGTTAGACATTTCCGAAGAATATCTGCAACAATTAAATGTAACAAAAGGTGCTCGACACAAGCTAGTTATTTGTATACAAAAACTGAAGGAGCGTTATGGACTTTTGTGTCAAATTGAAAAAGACTTATTGAGCGGTGTAATCGCGATGACTGGCGTCTTAGACGAAATGACAAATATTGTATTGACACCCATGAAACCCGTCGAACCATTCAATAAACAAGATGTTGGAGGGCAATTTTTAAAAGTATTAAATTTGGGTGGGTAGAAAAGAATTTTGTTTCTTCAAAACATTGCCTCATGTTTAATTTTACAGTTTCAACAATGATGACAACCAAACTAATTGTAGCCCAAGATGAAGAACTGGTTAATTCTTTGCTCTGGATATTAGATAAGGCTGTTCACACTGAAGCATTTGTCGCTCACACCAATCAATTGAAAGAACATCGTTTTAAGGTGTCTCGAATTAAGGTACAATTTCCACCAAAAGGACATTATGCAACAAAAAATGGTACTAACGGTGGTGGCAATGGCGTTGGCCCGTCGGCTGGTGCAACTCCGCCCACATGTCCCTCAACTACTACCGGAGGTGGTTCAACGCCATCTACATCATCAAATGGCAATTTGACGAGAACCAGGTAAATAAGAGAAAAATATTTTTAAGAATAATTTGTACTAGTTTAAATATTTTTGTCAAAGTTGTAATTGTCTCGAATCGCGTGTCTATAAAAAGAATGTTTTATAAATGTCCAAAAAGAATACTGAAATTAGTTAGTATCAAATTTTATGTGGAAACCAGAATTTCCTAGTCAACAACTTTTAATTTTGATTTTTTTGTTCAGATATATGTGCAATGTTTTTGACAAAAAATAATAATTTTTAAATAATTTGGGGACATAATTATTATCTATATATATTTTGGCCGGTCCAATTTATTTGTAAAAAAAAATATTTAATTTCCTATATAGTTAGGACTTTTTTTTAAGTGTAAGCATTTATTTTTTTAAGAATAATAAATTATATAAAAAACACAATATTTTTGCTATGCGGAATTTAAAAAGATATTCTCATTTTTTTTTTAAATAAATATTAATTAATATATAATAATAGCGAATAAATTATTTAATTTTTTTTTAATTATAATTTTTCATACAATATATTAGTTATAGGCATGAGTTCTAAATGATATTGCGACATATCATTAGTAATTGCAGGATGTAGAGAAAAAAGAAGTTTCATTTAAATATTTGAAAGTTCTCTTTCGGTCTAATTCAAAGCAAAGCTATTCAAATTTATTTGAGAATTTGCTTTAAATTAGACCATAAATGGCTGCTTTCAAATATTTAAAATTACCGGTCGAAACAAAAATTAAATTATATTCGGAATTAAAAGTTTAATAATTTTTTACAAGTTAGTAAAAATCCAAATAATAGTTAAATATTTTCATACTGCTCAAATTGATAAAAAAAAGTTCTTAAATTTTATTTTTTCCATAAGACCAAAAAAATTGTATGAACAAATTTTTAATTTACAAAAAAAACGCTTTACATAATCAGACTTTATTTTTAAGAAAAAATGTATGAGACTTTAACGGAAAACAAATATTTTTAAATTATTTTTCCATTTAAAACTAATGAAATACAAAAAAAACCTTTAGTTTTACCTATCTATACGACATCTTGATATAAGAAATTTATTTTTTCTTTTCCAATCCGTACTTTAAAAAATAAATTATAAAAATCCTTTTTGAAAAAAAAAATCGCGTTTAAAAAAAAAAAAATTGTATTTGTAACTATACCCGAAATTTTAGACTCACTTTTTTGTTTGTTTTTGTTGTGAAACTGTTTATCTATTATTTTTAAGAATGAAAACTCTTAAATATTTAAGTTGAAACAAGAAAAAAAATAAAAAAAAATTATATAAAAACAATATAAAAAAATAAAAAAACAAAATATTTTAAAAATGGTTTTGTCTTTGTTGTGTCTGTTTTTAAACCATTTTTTTTACACATTTTTAAAATATTTGGGAAGTATGGGGACTGACGATTATAAAATTTAAAATATTATTGGTGTCGGAAAAATAATTATTTTATTTGTAGAACTAATTAGTAATGTGAAAGTAAAAATATAAGGTAATATATGGCGCAGCTACCACATTTTTTCTGACGTCACAGGTGCTAGGTTTATTACAATAAATACATATAAATATATGCATATATATCATTGGGTCCCTGGAAAAAGATTGTAAGTGCACTTACCATACTTTTGAGTTATTGCCAGATATGAATTCCCAGTATCAAACTACATAAACCGAGTAAAATTCATTTTTATATTAGCCAAATTGACGAAATTATAACGATTTTACTAAAAAAATGTATAGCGGCTTATGGAAAACAAAAACTTTAAATAGATTTTCTGTAAAATCAACTTTTGGGCTTTACAATCTTTTTCGCGGGACCCACTGATATGCAAAATTGTCGGCCATCTTCTCAAACCGAAGCCGGCCTCTACAATGAACTAAAAATATTGTCGGCCATCTTTTCAAACAGAATTTTGCCTCTACAATGAAATCAAGGAAGGTCATTCAAATTAGGACAATAAAATCGTATGCCAAAAGCTACTCTGGTTATTATTATACTAATAAGTTTTGAGACATCTTTTTACAAAATATTTTTTAAAAGTTTACCTTACTTATTATGTTGGGATTGGAAAATTCGTCCATTTATTTTGTGTGTTAATTTTTTTTTTATTAATTCTACGTTATTTAAATTTATTCCTTATTATTCATTCATTTTATTAGTTTACAAAATCCATTATTACAAAATCGAAAATCATTACAAAAATTAAGCATTTCACCAACCATAATTTCACCAACAAATCAATATAAATCACCTTCGGCTGAACAATTACCGATAATTAGAGCATGGAAGTCCAATCAAGAGTTGACTGTTGATAATGTTTTTGCGAGCAGCAATTCAGTTGAGTTTCAATTGGCGCCCGGCTATGAACGGGTCAATAAGATGGTTGAGAATTTAAATCCAAAAATAGAGTTTGCTTCGTTAAATAATATTTTTCAAGCTGAACCGTCATTTTTCGAAAAACCAAAATTTCTATCACAAAATTTCGGCTCACAAGGATCGTTGGTGTCGTCATCCTCTTCGTCTGGCGTCTCATCGGCTGGCAGTACCTTGTCATTGGATAGTCTGAGCCAACCGACGGTAAACACCTATGCTCAAATTACTGTATGCAATATTGGCATGAGTAATGTGGGACAGTGGTTGAAGAGTTTGAGATTACATAAATATAGTTGGGTATTTGCCAGCATCACTTACAGTCAAATGATGGAAATATCCGAGGAACATTTGATTAGACTAAATATTACGCAAGGTGCACGAAACAAATTGATTTTATCGATACAAAAATTGCATTATCGCGTTCAGCTGTTAAATGAATTGCATGCCGATTTAATTGTTGACAAATCAGCGATAAAAGACGTCCTAAATGAATTGGGTGAAATCGTGTTGACACCAATGAAACCCATTCAGATGAACGGTGATGAAGATGTTGGCGCTGCATTTTTAAAAGTTCTACATGTTGGTGAGTATTTGGTAGCAGTTTATAATTTTAAAATATTTATCACTAGCGAAATTCCCAAGATTTTTTTTTAAAGGACTTTATTAAAATTAATTTAAATATCATCAAGTAAATATAGTTACTTGATGATATTTAAATTAATTTTTAGTCAAATAACAAAAAAAAAGATTGCGACAGTATTTAAAAAGACCCCTATTATTATAAATTACACCCAAAGATATATAACGCCCAAAAGCTTTAACAAGCTTTTAATACCACTAAAATCACACGGAAACTATTTCTTGATTGTGTCTTTGCTAAAAACCGATAAAATGTCCCTTCTAAAATTTATAAACAAAGCGATGGGTTTATATTTTGACTGCTATAGCGGTTTTAGAATTAAAACAATTTAGAGAAAAAAACTTGTTTAAGCTTTTGGGCGTTATGTTTCTGGTTGTTATGTCATCGTCATGTCACCATAATTTTTTCTAAAATATATATTGTAAAAAAATGTCTAATACCTTTTATTTACAATAAAATCTAATGAAATTTTAAGATAAACTCTCATCAAAGTTATGACTTCCTTCAATTCTCTGATTAAATTTTTTTTTTTAACTTAAGAACTTAAATTCTTAAATTCATCTTATATTAGTCTTATATTTTCGTAAATTTAACAATTTCTTGCTTATCTTAAACATTTGCCCCATTTCAACAGTTTTTACGAAAATGTTTGCCATCAAGCATATCGAAACACAAACCGTTAATAAATTCGTGTGGATCTTAGAGAAAGCCGGACAAAGTGAAGCCTTTTGGTCACATGCTGAACATTTGCGCCAAATGCGAGACGAGTATTTAGAACGAAAATGAGAACAATGGAGCTGCTCTTAAGTTTAATTATATTTAAATTAAAAATTTCTCATGTTTGACTATATTTTTATATTAATTTTGAAATTTGACGTCGTTATTTTTGTTTCTAGCAAATGAAAAACTATATATAATTTTTATCTAATTTTTTGGTATTGTCTATTGTAAAATATTGAATGTTTGTCCCAAAAAAAATATATATTTTTATAAATTTAATTTTTAGTTTTCTCTTGTTTTTTTTTTATTAAAAATAAAAATTGCAGGCTATTGTTGAGCATCTATTTTTAATTATTTATTATTCTGCCAATAAAATTTCTCGGATGAATTTTTTTGTCTATATAATGACAGTAAATTTCAGATTTCAAGATTTCATTACTAACCTTTTTCACAATTATTGCTTCATGTAATTATAATTGTTCATCCCTCCTTACACCCCTCCCCAAAAAAGTGGTTTCTTCAGAACCCAAACCCCCTATAATAGTTGGCGAAACAATCCCCCTCTTTTAAAGATCAAATTTTGGTAAACATTTCAGAAAAATTTGCTATTTTAAAGGGTTGAAGGTAAGGTTTATCACCTAAAATACCTACAAGTTAAGAAAAAAAGATCTATTCGCGACCCTTCTCATCGTATCTTTCAATTTTTTCACATCCAATTCGCAAATTTTAAAAATGTCATGCAACTATATGGTTTTCGAGAGGGTTCCATAGTGTAAAACCCGCCCACTGATCACCAAAAATATGGCTAGTGCGAGTTGCCGTCAACACTCCACCTTTGATATAGTTGTTAATGATAACCATGGTATCAGATAGAAAAAGGGTAAAATGGAATCTTTGGTATAGAGGTGGATGGTG
>JANSTW010051323.1:0-12563 GCA_027564275.1 Diadocidia ferruginosa
TATATCCACATACAAAACTTCATACAACGCTTTAACTAAAAATAGGTTTTTACCCTAAATTCCGGTCTCTAATCATATTATATGGGCCATAAGATTTTTTGTTCATCAAGGGTTCGTTTTAATAGCATTTTTGCGCGTATCCATGAATCACGCTGTATATTAAGTATACATTAAAGTTAAAGCCACAATATAAACATTAAAATTAGAAAAGAAAAATCGGTCCGAGAGTCCCCTAGTATAACTGGGATGCTGCTTTTACTATGTTTTAATATTTGAAAACTGACACAAACCAAAATATTCTCTATTAGTTCACATTTTTGAACCCCTTCTATCATGTACAGGGTCTTCTTTTAACCAAAAAATTATAGTACGACTTTTGGGGAATTTGTATGCAAAAGTTTTAAAAATCAATAATATGATGTCACATACCCATACAGAATGTAAGATTAGCAAATTACAATTTGTTGTAGTGTTAACTTATGGGGGTAATACCCCTGTTTCAAAATGGGAGGGGCTTATCCTTCGTATGAAAAATATTAAAAATGTGTGTATTCAAATGAAAGGTCTTGACAAGAGCTACAATTTTAGTTTTAAGGGTTTTAGTCTATCGTACCCCCTTCTGTCCGCAGACCGGCAAATAAACTGTTCCATCTAAGAAATCCTTTAACCCAGGCTGAAGGGAGAACGATGGACTACAACTCTTAGAACGAAAGTTGTCAAGACCTTTCATTTAAATACACACAACTCCTATAAATATATATTTCAATATTTTTCATACAAAAGTCAAGCCTCCAATTTTGAAAGTTCACACTACAAAAAATGTTAATTTGCCTACTCTTCCATTCTGTATAGATGTGGAATCAATATAGTACATTTTTAAACTTTTGCATAGAAACTTAACACCCCTTTCCTGCAGAAAGGCATATTCGCTATACTACAGATTCGCCGGTTTCTCATAAAGTGTAAAAAAAACACGCCCACTGATCACCAAAAAATATGGCTAGTGTAGTTGCTGACAACACTATACCTTTGATATAGTCAAAAGATATATAGTCGTCAATTAAAACCATGGTATCAGATAGAAAAAGGGTAAAATGGTGCTCTCTCGTTTTGGAGTAAAGGGCGCGATGATGATGAGTTGAGGCTTATTTTCATGATGAATATTTTTTCCTATACGTTTTGCCGTATAAAACAAAAATGCACTTAAAATTGTTGTTGTTTTCGGTACAAAATTTTTTGGGGCTCATTTTTCACGAAATTCCGTATTGTCACGCCTCTAGTTTATTCTAGTACCTCTATTTATATAACAACAAAATAAATTTTTAACCTAAAAACCCAAGATGGAATCCAAGGATATATAAGGACACTTAAAACCTACTCTTCTACCAAAATTTACCAAACTCCTAAAACTCTCATGATCATTTTCACATTCCCCCTTTAAAAAGTTTATGTATCGTTCACTCTTAAGCTGTGACGTCAGTAGTGAGCCAGAATGCTCCACTTCTTATACGCTCATATATTTCGGGTTAAATCCGTTTGCCAGGAAAAACTTATAGTAAAAGCAAAAAAATGAATTTTTACGTAGTTATATTTTTTTGTATAAAAACGAAAAATTAAAGTTTGAAGAAAGAAACTCAATCCCCTGAAAAAATATGAGTATTTTAAACGTTGCTTAGAAGCACGATAATTATAATATTTTTAATACATGAGATATTTGAAACCAGCAAATAAATGTTTTTACATTTGACATCTTTTATTTTCAAAACATTTTTTTCTATATTTTTCATAATTATGTTTTCGTTGTTGCTATTCTATATACATTAGACGTGATTGAATTGCCTGTAAAAAATATGTGTATTTTTGAACGATTACCCCGCCCTATAGAAAAATAAGTTTAAAGTCTTTGTAAACTTTTCAGTGTAAGCATTTTAAAATGGACATCCTTTTTATAGGCAATTCAGCCATAACATATAAAAATTACAAAAGAACCGTGCTTTCGTATCAAATAAAGGTAAAAAATTGTCCTTCGTGAATGAAAGTTCAGTGACCCAAAAAACCGTCGTTTCAAATTTTAATACTATATATGTAACGCTGCGAAATGGTTTGAAAAAATTTACAACAACAAAATTCGCCGTCTCCCCGCTGGAGATATTTGACGAAAAAACATATTTTGCAAAGTCGTTCGCCTCGTACATGTCAAAAAAAAGTTTTTGCTCATGCGTTGTCTGTCAAAAAAGTTTTTGCGCATGCGTTGTTGTTTAAACTTTTAGTTCAATGTCTGGCCATTTTTTTTTTCAGTGAATTTGCAAAACGGCGGGCAAGGACAAAATTCAAAATTTCTTCGTTTCTTTTGTAATTTTTCTATGGTTATACGGTATAAAATTATAGTTATAAAAACTACATGAAAAAGACTGTCTTTTCGACGCTAGGCACTTTCGGTGCTAGGCACTTTCGGTACTAGGACATGCTTCGTTTGTAGCTTTTATACGCTAAATTGTTCAAAGCTTCGGCTGCAATACAAAGCGCTTTTCTTATGCACATAAAACACCAGCAAAAATACCACTTATTTTTACAGAATTTTATTTTATTTATTCTATCACTATTTTATTTTCTAAACAAAAAGGGTGACACAGCAAGTCTCAATTCAGAATTGGGTTCAATAATTCTTAATGAAAATGTGTCGCGAACTGGATCGGTGACTTCATTAAATACAATCGGCAGCACAAGGTGTTTATTACTTTTGTTTTTATTGTTATTTTTCGCATTTCTATAAAATTTAAAATATTAAAATAAATAAAATTTAAACAAACGCCTGTTGTACAGAAATGATCTTTCACGAAGTGGATCTCAAAATTCTGTTCATAGACCTGTACGGCCAGCGCCGGCTGTTCCGGCACGTCTGTCCCGGAACGTTCATCATCGTCGTCAAGCACCACCTACGCCAGTTGCGACCAATTTAAACGGCAGACCATCATCGACTAATAACAATAATAATCTTAATTCGTCAGAGCATAGCAATAGTGAGGTATCTATCATTTTGAATTTAATTTATAGACACATTTGGTCTATAAATTATGGTTTTGGGATCTATTTTATTCTGTTCTTGTCTAATTTTTTTGTAACTAACTTTTCAGTATTCATTGCCATAATATTTAACGAGTAATCATGCGTTATAACTTATAATATGCTTTGCTTTTACAATTATATAATAATAGATTATAGATACATGGAAAAAATTAAGTATGCAAATCAAAATGTCGCTTTCGTCCAGATAATTGAATAAAAACACTTAAGTAGTACCATTCTACTAAATTAACATAAACATTCATAATATAATTTGCTTGCAAAGCATTAACACGGCATATGAATATATATACAAGAATCGCAAATCTCACTAATGTGGAGTTATACAGAGTTAGTACGATCGCTGATGAAGTTATAGGTAACAGAAACTGACTTGGCCATCAAATGTTTAACCCATATTTTTGAGATAAGATTCACAATAAAGATTATAATATGACATAAATTATAATTATTACTCTGCAGTTGTGTTGTTAATATGTATAAAAACAATATGCATTTTAATGTACATACAAAAAATCAAAGTGAAGTAAGAATAAAAACAAAAATTATGATCTGCTTATGTTATTCTATCAAACTGTCCCTTCTCATCTCGGCTGAGATTATTTTAGAGTTAAGTCGTTATATCCTATCCTATTGGGTTATGTACATCTACGAGTTTTTGTGCAACAAATTTCTAGAAATAATTTTACGAACATTTTAAAAAATTTAAAATTACCTTCGTAAAGGAAGAATTTCCAAATCTAGAAATTTCTGTGCAGTTACTTAATAATCAAACATCCCTTTAAAAGAAATACAATTTTATACATGCCACCACTTATTGTAATTTTTGAAAATTAAAGTTATCAAGCCTTCATTTTGAATTTTTAAATTTTGATATCGTATTCGATACGAGAGTATGAGGCAACTAAAAACTCACCCACACCAAATTCGGTCGAAATCCGTTAGGTGATGTAAATTTTTCTTTTGAGACATAATTATGCCGAGCAACAGACCTTACATAATAAAAGTTTTTTTCCCTGAGGAACAGACGGATGAACACTTTTTCTGAATCAGAGCATCTTAAAAAGGGTAAAAATGATAAAATTGTAGAACTTCTCGACCGGTATAGTTAAATTTTCCAGAATGTTTTTATAACGTTTTTAATATTCTAGAGTATTCCGATGATGTCCATAATACTGGACGAAACGTTAATCATTAATAAAAATTAAATAAAAAGGTTTTATTTAAATCAACTTGTTGTTTTAATAAACTCCAATAGACCGCAAAGCTCGAAAAACATTCTGGAAAAGGTAAAAATGATGTTTGCTATTACATACAAAAATCCATATTATATATGGATATATATGTAAATATTACAAGCTTTAATTAAGTCAAAATGGTCAAATGGCCGAAACCATGTTTTGTTCTCCTTTTATGCTGCTTCAGAAAATCTAGAAAAAAGTGTCCGTCAGTCTGTTTGTCTGTCTGTCCGCAAAATATCAGACACAAGAAAGTTTAACACCAGTAGACGGATTTAACCAAAATTTGGTGGAGATGAGTTTTTTGTGGTCCCATAAATGGGATTGCATTTGGGACTATATCTACTATAGGTCAAAGGAAAGCGGGGCTCCCATACGATTTTTTTTTGCTGAAAATGGCAGAAAAATATGAGCATATAGAAAAAAAAATCCCAGTAAACGGATTTAGCCAAATTTTATGGTGGGGGTGAGCTTTTAATAATCTTTTACTACGGGATTGAATTAATTATTATCAAGCTAAAAGATTAAGGGGAGTTCACATACGATATTTTTTTTAATATGAGCAATGAGCATATAAGTAGACAGTTTTACGTGTTTTGGGTAATTTGTATGTGGATTTTTTCTAAGTGCCATTATACTTTGGAATTTTACGTGGGGTATCTATTTTAGAGACGAGGGAGCCTTTCAGGTTAGTTTTTTTTTGTACACATTTAATATTTAATAGTAAAAATTTTGGTTTGTGTCAGTTTTCAAATGTTTAAAGATAGTAAAAGCAGAATCACAGTTAATCTGGCGGTTCTCGGACCGATTTTTTTTATATAAGAAAAAGCAGCAAACATTGTAGTTGGGATTTGAAAGTTAGAAAAAGGCCAATCGGTCAACGAAAAGTGACTATTTTTGTAACATTATTAGCACTAGCTTTCGCCGGAGCCTTAAAAAAATTGTGTCAATTTACTCATACCGACAACAGCAATATTTCGATTAGCTTGTTTCTAAATGTCAAATTTGTTAACATCCACGATCGAAAAAAAGTGAATATTTTATTATAGTTGGAATGTTGAATTTTATGTTGAGGGATGTTAAAAGAGCTGGAATTTTCTACAAACTATCCCAAAAATTGTGTCTAAACTTTTAGTTTCAATTCGTTTTTGCACAACAAAATATTATTTTTAAAGCCTTAGCTACAATGATGGAAAAACTTGTGTATACAATGTAAATACATGTAAAATTGGGATTTAATAAAATTTCATTTTCTATTCAGCGATTTGTTTGCATAAGTTTGTGTCATTTTAGATAGAGCTTAACACTTCTTCGGAAATGTACACACAGCACGCCATTCATTTTTGTCCTCACAAATTGTGTTTGTGTCGCTTTTATAATAAAACTTATTTTCTGAAATTAAATAAAAATCGTGTTTTTAGAATGACGAAGCTGATCATATAGATAGTGCACATACAGCCGTACAAGCGTCACCTGCATTAACGACACAGTCTAGGCAAAGTTCTACAGACGAACATACCACCAGTAGCAGTGGTAGTGGTGGTACCGGCAGTACTACCGGGCGCAATTCGAACAATGTTACAACAGCTATACCAAATAATTTAGACGGCGACTTACCAACTGGCTGGACAATGCAAGTGGCACCGAATGGTCGTATCTTTTTCATTGATCACAACGAGCGTAAAACGTCATGGGTGGATCCAAGAACGGGTACAGCGACACCAATGCCAAATCAACAGCGTCGACAAGAAGACGATTTGGGTCCGTTGCCTGAGGGTTGGGAAGAACGGGTACATTCTGATGGACGAATATTCTACATTGACCATAGTAATGTTTAGATTTTAAGCTTCTGTTGAATTATTTCTGAAATTTAAATTTTTCTAGACACAAGAATAACACAATGGGAAGATCCCAGATTCCTTAATCCAAATATTGCCGGTGAAGCTGTACCTTATTCTAGAGATTATAAACAAAAATACGAATATTTTAAAAGTCAACTTAGAAAACCGGTAATTGTTTCTACAATGTTAATTTTATTTCGTTTAATGACTCTCTGCCTCTCTTCCAGACAAATGTACCTAATAAATTTGAGATTAAAGTTAGGCGTGCTTCAATATTAGAAGATTCATATCGCATTATAAATTCGGTAAATAAAACAGACTTACTTAAAACCAAACTATGGATTGAATTTGAGGGTGAAGCGGGATTAGGTAATTTTGAGTCGTGCTTTTAGCAATACGATTTTAAAATCAATTTTTATTTAGATTATGGTGGCTTAGCTAGAGAATGGTTTTTCCTATTGTCCAAAGAGATGTTTAATCCATACTATGGTCTATTTGAATATTCAGCTATGGACAATTATACACTGCAGATAAATCCGTACAGCGGTTTGTGTAACGAGGAACACATTAATTACTTTAAGTAAGTGACATGCGTTGTTTTAAAAGATGTGTTGCTTATTTTTCGTTTACAGATTTATTGGCAGAGTTGCCGGCATGGCTGTGTATCATGGCAAATTATTAGATGCATTTTTCATTCGTCCATTTTATAAGATGATGTTACAGAAAGTTATCGATTTAGGTGATATGGAATCGGTAGATATGGAATATTATAATTCATTGTTGTGGATAAAAGAAAATGATCCCAGTGAATTGATGTTAACGTTTTGCATTGACGAGGACACATTGGGCCACACAAGTCAACGTGAACTAAAACCAAATGGTGCTAATATTGAGGTGACAAATGACAATAAAAATGAATACACAAGGTTTGTATTGAATTGTTTTTTTCGTACTTATTCTAATTTCTCTATTTGCGTAGATTGGTCATTGAATGGCGTTTCGTTGCCCGTGTCAAAGAGCAAATGTCTGCATTTTTAGAAGGTTTTGGTTCAATATGTTCGCTGGCCCTATTGAAAATATTCGATGAAAATGAATTGGAGCTCTTAATGTGTGGCATACAAAATATAGATGTAAAAGACTGGAAGAAAAATACACTGTATAAGGGAGACTATTATCCAAATCATATTATTATTCAATGGTTTTGGCGTGTAAGTTGATTTGTAGATTGTTTGGATGGATTGTCCATTTTAATTATTATTTGATTTTAGGCAATTTTATCATTTTCAAATGAAATGCGATCAAGATTACTGCAATTTGTAACTGGTACATCAAGAGTTCCTATGAATGGTTTTAAAGAGCTGTATGGCTCAAATGGTCCACAAATGTTTACGATAGAAAAATGGGGTACATCGGCTAATTTTCCAAGAGCTCACACGTGGTAGGTTTTGGATGTTATAATTCATACGATCGCTATAGTCCTGCGTTGGATTAGAATATATTCAATTTAATTCTACCAAACAAATACCTCGGCCAGTGGCTCATTCGGCACAATATCAATGTTATAATTAATATCAGTGTGATGTAACAGGCTTTTGACCAGTTTTGTTTTATTAGTAACAAATAAAACCATTTGGACGAGAGTCTTACAACATCCACTCGTCTCTTCAAAACGACCGCTAAAACAAATTTGAAATAATAAATAATAATAATAAAATTTGCTCTGAAATATTTGGCTTCCGGCAGTTTTTATATATTTTGCTTCCGGAAGTTCTAAAATATTTGGCTTCCGGCAGCTCTAAAATATTTTGCTGCCAGCAGCTCTAAAATATTTAGCTTCCGGCAATTCTAAAATATTTTGCTTCCGGCTGCTGTAAAATATTTTACTTCCGGTAGCTTTAAAGTATTTTGTTTCCGGCAGCTCTAAAATATTTTGCATCCGGAAGCTCTAAAATATATTGCTTCCGGTAGCTCTAAAATATGTTCCTGACTAAAGTATATTCTCCCGAGAGCTCTAAAATATTTTGCTTCCGGCAGCTCTATAGTATTTTCTTTCCGGCAGCTCCAAAATAATTTGCTTCCGGAAGCTCTAAAATATTTTGCTGCCAGCAGCTCTAAAATATTTTGCTTCAGGCAGCTCTAAAATATTTGGCTTCCGGCAGTTCTAAAATATTTTGCTTCTGGAAGCTCTAAAATATTTTGCTTCCGGAAGCTCTAAAATATTTTGCTTCAAGCAGCTCTAAAATATTTTGCTTGCGGAAGCTCTAAAACCCCTTGCTTCCGGCAGCTTTCAAATATTTTGCTTCCAGAAGCTCTAAAATATTTTGCTACCGGAAGATCCGAAATACTTTTCTTCCTGCAGCTCTAAAATATGTTTCTTCAGGCAGCTAATAATTTGCTTCCAGTATTTAATTTTAATTAGCATAGAATTATTTTATTATTTTAAATATTAAACAATTCATTATAATATGTTACCGTATTTTTCTATATGTATGAACATCATCAGAAAGAAAAGAATTAGAAAAAACAAAGTTACTGATGATGGTTATTTAAAAGAACGAAACGTAAACAGATTTAACTATTTTTCGCTCAAGCTAATTTTTAAATTTTTTTTACAAGCCATAATGCCGTCCATAATTTACGTTAAATGCTCCAGAGGGTGTGAGGGGATTTTAATTATCATATCATATTTAATGCTAGAGAAATCTTACAATTCCAAAAAATCTTTTTTTGTTAAAAATAAATTTTCACTAAGGTTCAACTATTTATGCCCATAAAATTGCCTAGCCATTGACTGTGCTAGGCTTATTTCAAATAAGTATCAGAATATGTTTTATGGATTTCTTATTACATTAGATATGAGTCGCAAACCCCAAAATTGAAATTTTACAAAATATATGGACGAACTTCCACTGATATTTTTTTATAAAGTTCTCGTTCTTATGTTCTGTACTCGAATTCTTTTCCAAACAAACAAAAAACAAGCTTTAATTTAATTTTTTTTACCATCTAAGACCAATAAATGAATAAACAAAAAATAACAAAGAATTAATTAAGTAATAATGTTTTTTAAATTTATTTTCAGTTTTAATCGATTGGACTTACCACCATACGAAAGTTATTTACAATTAAAAGATAAACTAGTTAAGGCCATCGAAGGCAGTCAAGGATTTGCTGGCGTCGATTAGAACATTATAAATGTGTTATATATTATGCTTTTTATGTTATTTTAGTTATTTAATGAAGATAAGGCGAAGGAAAGGAAAAACAACATTATTTTAAGTATTACATTTAAATAAATTATAAAGGGTGTGTTGTTTCTGCAATTTATCAAAATTCTAACGATCAGCATTTGTATTAATTTAATTGAATACATGTGCGAAAACGAAAATGTAAAAATTATTTCAAAACAGTAAACAGAACAATACAAATAATAAATAACTTTATATTTATATATATAAATAAGATACGCAATTTAAAATTGATACTTAATTGATAAATTATATTAAATTTTAGAGAATTTAAGTTTTACATTTAATTATATATATTATAATATTATCTATCTACCTTATTATATTTATCAAAAAGAAAAAAATAATGTTGACTCAATAAGTACTTCACTCACAGACGTTGCGATTTTTATATAAAGAAAATGATTAACTATTTTTTATAGATTCAAGGAAAGGAATATTTTTTCTAAAAAAAAATTGTAATTTATTGTTGTTGTAAATTTACATTCCCAATTGTTTTTTTTTAAATGTTTTTCGCTCACTATTTACATGTTTCCAAATATTTTGTTTTAGAAGTTTTGATGTTTTTTCAATAAAAATATTGTATATAACTAGGAATATTACCTATATTAAAATTTTTAAACTTTATTACGAGAAAAAGGATTTAAATATTTTCAAAATTTAATAAAAACAATTTTTCTTACAAAAATTGGCAAACATATTTAATAATATATGAAAGCTTTGAACATAAGCAAAATATTTGTTATTCTATTCGAGTTTAATGTTTTTTTTTAATGTGGGGTTTCGATAAAACAATTTATCGTGTGAATATATTTTTATCGGAAAATTGAAAAGAGAGATAGTTACCTAAATACATTGCTGAAAGACAAAAGCAGATATATTGAATTTTCATGTTCATTTTTCCAAATCAATTAAAATCTAATAAAATCCCAATTTAAAGAAAATTGTATGTTGACACACGAAAGAAATAATTGTTTTATTATTTCTTTCGTTTTTTTGATATCGGAGACAATTTATTGTAAAAGTGGTGAACTAAGCAAAATATTTTTTTTGTAGAAAAAATATTGTGGATATTTTACCCGATATTCCTACATTATCATCACCGATATTTTTTTATCGTGCGTTTTTGTCCCTATTGCACTTAAATATCGTATGAAAGGTACTTCTCGCTTTATTTTTTCACCCAATATTTATTATTCCCCAATGGAAAGGTGTATCAACAACTAATTTCCTTTAAATTGGGATTTTAATTGATTGATTTGGAAAATTGGAAATGAAAATTCACTATATCTGCTTTTGTCTTTCAGCAAACTATTCAGGTAAGTGTCTCTCTTTTCAATTTCCCCATAAAAATGTATTCAAACAATAAATTGCTCTATAGAAACCCCACATAATTCAAAAATTAATTTATTTGTCATAATGTAATGTTAAAAATGTTTTAAGTTGTTTTATTTATATTTTTTACAATTTATTTAATAATTATTTAATTGTTCTGGTTTTCTTAAAAAAATCAAAAATACTTTATTATTTATGATTTATTTGATTATTAACCCTAATCGTACCACTTTTACAAGGACTTATGCCACGATGTGACTCTCAGTCAGAAAAATGTACAAATTAATATTGTTATTATTACTAGTTTAAATTAATTAAAATACAAAAACTAACATTTTAAAGATAAGACATTTTGGTTGAGGGTTCGGTGGTTGTAGATCTGTTCGATATTCAAAAATGATTAATGATTATTTAGGTGGTAATTGTAAAATTAAACATAAAACCAGTAAATATTTTTCGATATAATCAAAAAAATGTAGGTTCAAAATTAAAATGTGATTAGGTACGATTAGAGCTAACAAAATATTGCATTTAAATTACTTATTGTTAGTCGTATAAGAAATAATAAACATAACTTTTCTAACTTGATACATTTCGATGATAGGCAAAAGTATGATGTTCTTAAATTTTGTATTGCCTATAATTGTTCATTTTGTAATTAATAAATTTAAAATTGGCAATAATATATTGTTTTCTAATGAAATTGGTCGTCGAGCTTTTAATATATCAGATATAAACTAAAATGAGTAAAATTTATGTTTTGTGTTTTTAAAACCTAAACTATATTTTTAAATTGGATTGTCATTTTTGTTAAATGTAAAAATAGTGCCTTGAGAAAAACGCATAATATTTGTAAATGGTTTTTGTGTAATTTTATTTAATTGTTTTAAAAAAATATGAAATCGGACTGTAATTTATTTTATTTATTTATTAAATGTGAAGCAAATTTCGGTTCGGTTAAGAAATATTATGAAAAGTATTTTAAAAATCTTTAAGCTTTAATTTTTTTTTTAAATTTAGGACGAGATACGACAATAAATAATTTGTAATTTGTATGCTAAAAATAATACAACTCCCTGGGTCTTATTTCATTAATGAATAATTTTCGGTAAAAGTTTTGCTGTAGAAGCATGGATTTGTTTAATTCATTGTCAGATGTAAATGTTTTCTTTGAACTTAGATTATAGAAACTATATTCTTTACTCAAAGGCTTTTACATACAAATTATATACATTCGCGATCGCAACGCTACAAAGAACAACATTTTTGTACTGAAAAATGTAGCATAACGTGGAACTAAATCCATGTTTCATTGGGTCCTTCGTACGGTGATTGCCACAGCATCAACACGCACAAAAGCATGCGAACAGGTCGCCAGATCCTAAAAAACAAATATATTTTCCTTAGAAAGTCATGAAGGAGGACATGGTGATAATTGAGACATTTGATCTCTTAATGAATTTACAAAATCGCTTTGTGACATTAAAATCGATTTTGTTGTTGTTGTCGTGTCGTTTAGTGCAACTGGCATTAAAATAAATTGATTTCGATGGTCGTTTACTACAACCACCGTCAACGATTGAAATAACAGATGCATTTAAACGCACTTATTTTCTTTAGATGATTATAACTAGAAGTACTAGAAGAAAGAGTCGCGACAATAAATTATTTTCATAGTAAAAATAGAAGTACTAGTTGGGGCTTATATTCGTGGTGAATATTTTTTGCCGTATAAAATTTAAATTCACCTCAAATTGTTGTTGTTTTCTGTACAAAATTTTGTGGGGCTTATTTTTCACGAAATTGCGTATTGTCGC
>JANSTW010051334.1:0-12563 GCA_027564275.1 Diadocidia ferruginosa
AGCCTAAGCCTAAGCCTAAGCCTAAGCCTAAGCCTAAGCCTAAGCCTAAGCCTAAGCCTAAGCCTAAAGCCTAAGCCATAAGCCTAAGCCTAAGCCTAAAGCCTAAGCCTAAGCCATAAGCCTAAGCCTAAGCCTAAAGCCTAAGCCTTGAAATTTATACATATTTAAAATTAAAGCTGAATATCATCTATATAAAACATTTGCATTTCAAAAACTACATGTAGAATTACAAATCTCATTGATCAGTAATTAGAAAATGAGAAAAATTATGATTAATATGGTCTATTTATTTTAAATTTTTTTATAATTTATAATTGATTGTAAATACACCACATTCATTTTTAAAATAAATTTTCTAACCAATTTATGATACGTATGTTCGCAATTTTTCAAGAAAAATTAATGTTTGACTAATTTTTTTAACAAAAAAATTTGTTATAAGTTAAAAGTCTTAAAAAAGATTTATAAAATAATAAAAATTTTGTTATGTAAAATAACTTTAACTCCTGTTTATATTGATTAAATAAATACTAAATATCACATTAAAAAATAATTTATGCTTATTTAATTAACTAAATTTTGCAATTGTTCCTTATCAAGACGATACAATAACCATCCTTCAGATTGAGTCATATCCGTAGCTCCTAACTAAAATTACTACTTTTATTTACAATATAAGATTTTAAAACTTTGCATAACAAAAACCAAATACCTCTTTATAAAACTTTTGAGCTCCTTTGTTCCAATTTAAGACAGTCCAATTTATACGTTTCATTCCTTTTTCTAAAGCTATTATTGAAAGTTTCTTTACCAGTAGCTTGGCAAGTCCGTTTCGACGATATTTTTGACGAACATATAAATCTTCCATGTGTAAATGCTAAAAATAATTGGTTAAAATTAAATATATAGGAAAATTAAATATAATATGATTTTATGAAGCAGTACAAATATAAAGATAACCTTCTCAAAATTTGTGAATTATAACTAAGGGAAGCACTTATAAACACTTACAAAAAATATAAGAGTTGTGAATTTCAATTGAATTTTCTAAGTTTAAAAGCGATCATTTTAAGGTTTTAGGTAAAAATAATTTCTAGTCTAATTGAAATATCCAAATAAAAGTAGAAAATTACCTGTCCTTCCCAAGTAGAGTAAGCATAATAATAAATAAGCATTGCAGCAGTTTCTTTTTTTGACTCATTACTATTTTCATTATGATAGACTATAAAAGATTGAATCGCGTTATTCGAAAGATCTGATGCTATTTGTTCAATGGACAGCTGTGGCCCATTAGGCATCTGCTCAAAATCTGCCAGTTCCTAAAAATCACTTTATTTATAACTTCCGAGAGTTTTTTAAACAGCATAAAGTTGAAATGTTTTCGGGCGATATGATTTTCTTACAACGCTCTGCTAGTTTTAAGAACTTAATTTTAAACTTTTTGATTATTGAAAAAATTGTTAAAATAAAGTCGAACTACTTAAAGGAAATTTGATTTTTCCTATAAATACCTTAATAAGAAATTGTAGCGCTTCAGCATCTCCAGGATCCGCTTTCTTTACATCAAAGTTATTTATTTGAAATGCCATCTCCTAAATTAAAATATTTATTATTCACTATTCATCAAATATTTACTAAAGTTCCCTTTTTTTAGTGTTTGGTTTACGCAATATGATTACTTTCAAATTCGCAATGAAAAAATATTAAGATGGTAAAACTTTATTTGATTTATTAACCCTTTTGCAAGGTTTTCAAATATTCTTTAATTTGATATTGAAACTACGCTATTTCTCTATATTTAGTCATACAGATACTAAGTAATCAATAAAGTACAACATACCTTTTTTCCTATGTAATAATAAAAATTCAAATTTTTTTGGAAATTATTCTGATTATAGTTACAAATTTTCATAATACGAGAGTCTAAAACACTATTCTAATATAGGATAAAAACAATAAGTTGGAAAGAAACATTTTTTGATGCATGACGTGAAACTATTAGATTTATGTGTAGTTTATAATACGTGAATTTTTTTTTGTGTATTGTTTACTATTAATTGAAAAATGTTAGTTTTGCGATGACATTTTTTAAATTAATCGGGCCAGAACTTAAATTTATTAGTTGTAAAATTTCATTAAAATGTTTTGGGTTACACATATTCTTTACATTTTCATCAATCAATTCCTGCGCATCAGCTGTTTAATTTAGGGGTTTATTACTTTTAGTTTTCGTTTATATTACTACCATTGATTTTTATTCTTTTGCATGTATTATTTTTAATTCAAAAAAATCATTAGCTTTACACTCTTTAATTTTTCACATTTGTTAACGGTGTTTCGTGTGAGATGAGAGTCGACGTAAAAAAAAATTTTTTATTAATCATTAATTATTTTTTCTCATCATTTGTCTAGTTTAAAATTACGAAAAGATTCAACGGACATTAAAGGGGAGGCTTTTTAATTACTTTTTTTAAAGGGAATTCCCATATTAAAATGATCGGAAAATTGGGAATTCCCCATTTTATTATTTGTTGTTGGTAATATTTATAATTGTGGCTTTCTTTTCTGGTATTTTCAGTTTTAATTTTTATTAAACATCAATATGTTTTCCACTTTATTATTTTATTCAATTTTATTTCGTAATGAACATTTTTTCGGTATTGAATTATAGACATATTAGACAAAAGAAACTTTTACTAATTTAAAATTTTCACGTATACTAATTGTTATTTAGATTTAAATATACGACGGACCATTAACACTACTTATAAACACTGAATGGACTTATTTTTAGTGTCGAGAATACTATGCTAATTGTCTCTGAATTTTATTCCTGTAATAATTCAATTATTCGCAACTTGGAAGATAAACCTCACAGTAATTTTAAATTATTCAAAGCTATTAGTGTCTTTGTTTCAAAGCAAACCGTAACAAATCTAAACTTCGTTATTAAACTGATTAATCAAACCATCAATAATTGGACTTCACTTTCCGTAATCTGTTTCGGGGTGTGTGAATTAAGTATTCGTTGTCAATTTTCACAACTTCGTCTTTAAAGACGAGTAGCATTAAAATAAGTATATTTATTCAACAGGACAAGTTGAAGAAAAGGTAAGTTATTTTTTTGCACTATAATAATTTAAATATTCCAATTTATTTGGCAGAAAGCATTCTTTTAAAGTACTAACCACCGTATTAATTTTAATATCAATAACTTGGAATTCAAAACCTTTAAATTAAGAACAAAGTTGAACAGATTATAAAAAATTTTGTGAATGAAAACTCATAGTAATGTTTATTTATGTATACTAATTCTAGACATTACAAATTCTAGATGTCTGCATTTCCTGTACATTGCAATGTAGAACACTCAAGCCGAGCTCGTCACGCATTAAAACACCGTAGCACATCTAACAATCAGCATGAAAACAATAGTGTAATCTCCGTCTCACCTAGACGTCATCAAAGTTTGGGAAATAACTTCATGAAACCCAGCAATGATAACTATTTGCAACCAATTCATGAAATGAACTTAAAAGAACAAGCAAAACATTTGACTCATTCGCATCCAAGTCTTCGTTCTGCTTCTATTAATGGGATACCGACTGAAATTTTTAATGCTCGTCAAATTATTGCACATGTATCTTTAGATTGCAATGTGGGAAATTTTAAGAAAACATCTGGTCTGGGTTTTGCGGTTCGAAGATCATTTGACTCGTTAGAAACTGAATTCAGTTCGAGTATTTCAAAACTAACGTGGCATTACTGGTTTTCGCCAAATTAGAATTATATAATTTTGCAAAAAATGTATTTTATAGTATTTAGATAATTATTATATTTTGACGGTTGTATTGCTATTTGATCTTAATGGCCATTGATTATTTTACTTAATTTATAAAAAAAAATTTCGAAACGCTCTCCTATCTGTTACAGACAAGTTGAATGTAAAAAGTCATGAAATGTTACAAGGAGAAGTTTGAAACATTTATATTGTTATGAAATAATGAAAAAATTTGTTTTTATATAAGGAACTGAGAGTACCAAAGATATATATTTTCGTGTAATCTTTAAATTCAGAAAAAATAGCCTAAGCCCCGAATTTTTCAATATTTTCAAATTTATGAGACGCAAAAGTCATTCTCATAATATATTACGAAACGAAATTTAATAGCTAAGGAAACTAAAATGTATAAATATTAAACGAAACGAAATAAATTTTAATCTTATAAGGTGGTATTTATAAAAATCGGTTTACGTTATACTACGGCTATCAAATATAAACAAAAAATAAATTAATTAGTCTTCTTGGTCTGCATTTTTGTCAATATCCTCGTTTTTGATCAGTTCAAACTTGTCGTGCACCCAAATTCCATCAGGATTAGTAGCACAGTTACCACCGAAAGTATAATCATCATCAGAAAAACCAACTTTCTTCTCCCATGATTGTTTAACCTAAAAGTTGAAACTTATTCTTTGTTAATATATTGTTAAATAATGCCATAATACAATAGCATTTTAATAACATAACAAAAAGGCCAAGCTGAAAGAAATATCTAAAAATTGACAATTTCAAGACAATATAAATATTTTCAGGTAAATAAATTAAAAATTTTAAGCAACAAAAATAATGTTCTCGAAACCAGCAAATTTTTAAATTAAAATTTACATGAATTGTTTGATTACGCCATCCGGTTGGAACAAATCGTTTACGATCACTTCGACTATAATCAATACGGGGATCATACATATTACGGTCTAAGCAACTTTTTAAAGAATATGCTCGTCGGTCTCGTGAATAAACATTATCACGTGAGTCATGCTATAAAGATATTTAATTAAAAATAATCAAGAAACAATCGTTCATAACGTCATAAAATTGATTCACTTACTTCAAAGTATCTACCAGCCTTTGGTACAGCAGTCGGATCAAATAATCTTGCGACAGGCTTATTATTATTATCTCGATCACGATTTAAGTTTACTCGATTAAAACGATTTTTTGTATATCTACCTATGGCAGTTTTGTTCTGAAGGCCCAAGCCAGAACGAAAATTAGTACGATCCTCAATCAATACCCCCCGTCGATGAAATGAATTGCGCTGATTTTTCGAATCTAAACAAAGTATTTAAGGACATTAATTAAAAGAATAATAAGCAAACCATGGTTCTTGCCGCCACTTCTTGACGTCTGTATACGATAACTAGAACATATGTAAATCGTCATAATATTTATATTGATCAGATTGTAACTTATACATGTCTGAAACTATTTCCTAGTTTCATTTAAAATTAATACAGGCTGTAACTATTTATACGCAAACAAAGTGACAATTCCCCTCGTTCAAAGTGCCATCTACTTCCACAAATTTAAATGTTTTATCTACGCTTATTCAATAAATAAAAATCATTTTAAGCAAATAACCTATAAACAAATCAAATATTCATTAACCTTTTTTGCTTGTGAGCTTTATAGGATTCTGGATTGAGTTCATTTCTGCTGACACTTTGCTTGGAAGAAATAGAATTATTAAATGTTAAAATTTCAGAGCGCTTTTCCTGTCTATTTTTTATATCTTTCTTTTGTGATCGTATCAAATGTATATTTAAGTCCTTTTCAGAATCTTTATGAGAACGTTTATAGGACATCTAAATATCTTTAACATAATAAAGTTGATATATAGTAATTTTTCCAGCTCTTAAAAAAGAAAAAATATAAAGTTATTTTCACAGAATATTTAGTCAAAATTCGCGTTAAAGAATAAAAACCTTTATTACTTAAATACAAAACAGCTTTCATAAATTATTGTGTACATCAAATCATGTTAAATGTCTTAAAATATAAATTAAATACAATGCAAAGAATTATATAATTAAAAAAATCTTTAGAACAATTAGTTATAAATTTTATAATATACGTATTTAAAATAACTCCAAGTCTTCAAAAAAAAGTATATTGTTTTAATTGACTCAAAGAAATAAGAAATAAACAATATATCGAGAAAAATGACATAAAACAACTTTTAAGCTTAAATAAACTTGTTTTACTTTTTTATATATAAAAAAAACTGAAAAAATCTCAACTAAGTAGTTAAAAATGCTAAGATTCTTCAAGGCAATCTGCAATAGGATTTGCATGAATTTGAACATATTTAATGCGTTGTTCAACTACAGGTATGTACTTCGCATCAACTTTTGTATTTTCTAATTCTTCTAACGCGTCAAATCCATCAATGACCCTAAAAGTAAATTTTTTTTGTTAAAACTTTTATTTCACAAAACTTTTAAACACTATTGGTTTTATAAAGAATAAATAAATTAGAAGTTTTTTTTAAACTTAAAAAATCTCACAGCTAAATTCTAAAGACTATTTTTAAGTACTCATTAAGTTTTCTTAAAGTATAATTTTTAATAGTAATTGTTAAATTTCAACAATGGTAGTTTTTAGAAAATACCAGCTTATATTTCTTGCATGAATTTAAACTTAAATCTTATATGATTAATTGGAGATGAATAACAGCTAATTTTTAACTTGCAAATTGTTTCATATATAATTTATATATCATTAAAAAACTAAGTTCAAAAATAAAAATAGCAATGATTTTACGGATTTTTACAAATTTTGCAAAAATATGCTCACTATCAAATTACGCATCACACAAATTTTAGAAAATTCTACAGTTGGGAACAAATCCCCGCAAAATACTGTATGTCACAACATATAATAAAAACTAACTTTGCAAATATTGTATGCTTTAAATCCAAATGTGGATATTTGTCAAAAGTAATAAAGAATTGTGACTTATTAGTATTCGGACCATTACTTGCCATTGAAACAATACCACGGGCATCATGCTATAAATAAAATACATAGAAAATTAAAAAAGTGAATACTTTTAGGCTACTGAATTTCCTAAAACTACTAAACTTAAAATGAATAACATACTTTTAATTGTACATGAAATTCATCCTCAAATGGTACTCCCCAAACACTATCACCAGCTTTTCCAGTGCCCGTTGGGTCTCCAGTCTGTATCATAAAATTTTTTATATTTCGATGAAAGATACATCCATTATAATAATCGCTGGCACAAAGTGCCAAAAAATTCTGAAAAAACAATCACTAATTTGTAATTATTTTAATTTTAATGAATACCTAAAAATTGTTTCTTATTGTTAATAATAATAAATAAAAATTTTTTTTCCAGCAAAAAATTTTGATGAGTACATGACCTAAAAAATCACTAAATTTATAACGCAAAAAAATTTAACATTCAACATAGTAGCTAAAAAATCTATGATTTACATACCTCACATGTTTTAGGGCATAGCTGACAAAATAACTCCAATTTAATGTCTCCTACAGTTGTGTGCAATGTTACAGCCATTTAAATTCGAACTTTATACGCTAAGCTATTAAATAATAGAAAAATAAATTATTTATATTTTTTTAATTTTATTTTCAGCTCTTAACTAAAAATTTCCTTGTAACAGAATATTTTCTAAATAAAAAATAATCTAAGGTAAAAACATTGACCGAAATAATTACAAATGTTCAATCTTTAAACACATTGACAATACTTTGTACAAATTTGAGTACAAAAAAAAATGCAAAAAGCGCCTTCAGCAAGCAAGAAACTGCAAAAGTTCACAATAAAAATAGTAATTTACTAGTAATGAAAGAATTGTGAATTTTACAGAGACAATGATTTCTGTTAAACAAAAAAAAGGACTCATGATGCAAATGATAAAGATAACAGAAACCATTATGCTATTTGAATTTTTTTGTGTAATAAATTTGTATAAAAAACAGAGCATAAAGTCAAAAAAAAAAATACAGTAGTATACATATGCCATCTCTGGCGCACCCAGCCACCATCTGAAACAGTAATTTACTACCGAATATCACACAAATAATACCTTAAATTTTTGTTAAGAATTCTTTTTATTGCCATTCAAAATCGCGCGTTTTTTTTTATTTTTTGACATTATGCTCCACTTTTCCAAAATTTTAACAAAAAAAAGAATAATATTTACAACATATTATTTCTTTAGCTTTGGGGATGTGTTTCCTTTGTCGTACAAAGATTTTATTCAAAAATGAATTTCAGTATAAAGTGTCATCGAGGTACCAGAGCTCTTTGTATGTTTGCGATTAATTTTCATGCTTCAGCTGAGTTTTATTCGGTTAAGACCCAACAAAAATTTTTATAACTTTAGTAGCTTCTAGATTTTTTTCATTATTAGGAATTCAAGCGAAGTTGAACCAATTTTTAACCAATAATTTAGTATCAAAAAAAGAAAATTTTCAATTATTTTCAACAAGACCATGAAAAGGCCACTTTGTCTAAAAAAATAGTTATTTTACTTAGAGCGGCTTTGCAATGTTATTGTCTTTTTACTTTTACCTGAGCTACCATGTTTGTATTAAATTGTCAGTATTTTTTTGTATTTTGTTAAATCGATATTATTAGTTATTTTATAAAAAGATTTAAAAATATATTATATTCTTACCCAGACGTAAAATAGAACATTAAAATATAAATAATCATTTAATAATAATAAATTTTTTAAATTTCTAAAAATAGACTCTATTTATTATATATTTTATTTATTTATGATTCACTTTTAGACTATCTCCATCAATTTCTGATGTTTTCACTTAAAACTAGACAATAACATTTAGTGTCACTTATAATACCTTTATTGTGATATCTAGTTTAGAATTTTTAATTCATTCACTTTGTTTTGAGACATCCATGACAAATAATGGGTAATAATTATAATAAAGATCTTCATAAATTTACATTCTTTTACAGTATTATAATAACTATTTTAAACTCAAAATTAAATTGTTGTATTGCACTATAATTACTAAAATTGCACTTTAAACACTCATATGGATATCATTCACTATTTAATTTAACAAACAACGTTTCCAAATTACAATGATCGAATTTTGCAGCATCTTTAAAGCCAAACAAAATTAAGCCAATAACAAAATATTATATTTTTTCATATTTTGTTACTAATTTCCATCTAAAATCTTTAGCAGCTAATGGAACATTATTATTTTCTAATTGTTCTGAAATAAATGGTAAACTAAAACTTTTTTTATTATCGAACATATTCATAAGTTCTCTAGACTAGGTATTATTTTTGGAACTAACCAATTCAATTTTTTAGCAGTAAATTTTGCATCATATTATAAATCAGTTGAATAAATGCTATTCTTATTATTTGAATTTCTATATAATGAAAATGTATTTTTTAGTCTATAAATAACTTTATTATAGCATTCCATAAATCCAAAAATATGACTTAATGGAATACAAAGTGTAATATTTCCGTTTCTAAATTGTGTATTATTATCTATTTTATACTCAGTTGCTCTAATATCCTGCCAAAAGTATTTTGTTTGTTTAAATTTGATGAATAACTTAAAATTTCCTTCATTAACACTAGCTCTTCCAGGATCTTTAACATTTTAAATTTCTTTACCATTAAGACTATAACTAGTCCTTATCAAATAAAAAGATTGGAGCATTATTTGTTTAAGTTATTTTACCTTCTTTCTTCAAAATAGTAAGATCAGGTTTGGTAAAATATTCTCCTAAATATAAATATGATTTATTAGGTAATAAATATTGATCACACGTTTCAATAATAAAATTAATTTCTCTATAAGCATTTAAATTGGATCCACTTGTTAGAAAATATATTTATTAGATTTTTTTTGAATAAAATTATAAATAGGTAATTCATCAATTTTTGAAATATTATCAATAGCTTCCATTTTTGAAACTAGAATGAGCTAAAATATTTGTTAGAGTTTTTACAATATTCTTTTAGACTTCTAATTGGTTTATTTTTTTTCTCAATAGTAGATTTATCTGTAGTTTGAAATTTTTGTGGATTATTGGACTCAAATGAAGTTTTAAATATATTTTGATTATAACTAAATTTACCATGTTTATTTCGCTTTTTAGTTACTCCACATACTCTTTTTTTATATGCAATATTATACTTTTCAATATACACTTATTATATTTTTCAGCAAACATTTTCTTATTATTTTGTTTGAAATATATTTATTAGATTTTTCTTTGAATAGAATTATTATAAATAAGTAATTCATCAATTTTTAAGGTATTATCAATCGCTTCAATTTTTATTTGAAAACTAGATGTAAAACCGATGGTCGCTTCGCAATATGTTGCTTATTTATATAATAATATTTTTTTAAAATTAAATTTCAATTATTTAGTTATAAATAGTAAAGCAGTTTATGAAATTATAGTTGTTACACCTTTTAATTTTTCTCAAAATGTTAGTGCTTTTTTATTTGCAAAACGACTATTAGAATTATTATCACTTATTTTTGTGAAATCTCGACCAAGTGTAAATTTTCCAAAACTATCTTTACTTCTTTTTACAATAACTCTAGAATTTTACATTTTATACCAAATTTTTTTATATAATTATGGTTTTGGATTATTTTTTTTATTATTAACAAAATCATATTCTTTTATTAATTTTATTATTTCCGTTTTATCCACTTATGTTCTTCTAGATAATCTTTGATTATTTATTATAATTTGTTTTATGAAGAAATGGAAATGTCGAATCTTAAAAATATGGATTTATGGAAAAAATAAAAAATGAAAAAATTTTCTATATAAATAAAATGAATCAGAAAATATTTAAGAAACATAGATAAAATTATGTTTTTATAATCATACTTTTCTAACAATTTTAAAATTAAGAAACAGTAATAACCTCAGTGTTGTGTGTTAAATTTTTGTACTTTGAAAGTCGATAATTCTATAGGTATTGCTAAATAATTTATTAATTCTATTGGTGGATCTAGTCCAAACGAATCAAAACAATAACATTTATTTTTATTTTTAAAATAACAAACCCAATGGGTTCCACCATTTTTACTTATATCTAAATTTATAATTCCACATTAATTTTATTTGAAATTGTATCTTTTTAATTTATTTACAAGGTATATAATACCATAATTTGTTAATGGTTTGTCATTACACATAATCTATTATTATTATACTCTGATTTTATGGAAATTATTTTATCATTTATTCATAGAAAAATAATAGTTTTCAGATTGAAGGCATATCCTAGCGCATATGAGTGGAAAACTGCGCTAATAAAAATTTGGCTTAATTTGAAGTATTTTGATTATAAATTCCATGGTTTTTGAATTACATATTTTCTGGCGCAAGTGGGTAAGAGCAAAAATAGGGTTAGTTTTGTGTATTTTAACTAATAGTTCTGGTGGTTTTGTGGTTTTGTATTGGAGACAAGTATTAGCGTAGGTGGGTGGTGTTGAGTGAGAACAAAGAATGGTATTATTTGTACGATATGTGATAGTAAAGGATAGTTTCAACTGGTAGGCTGGGTGCGCTAGAGATGACATATGTATACTACTAGTTAATTCATTTCGAAAGAAAAAAGAAGTTACTATTTGAAGTATTATCAAACTATTTTAAAAACCATTATAATATATCTTAACTCTTAATTCTAATGAATTAGTTTTATGTTAAGATAATTAGATAGATTTATGTATAGTACTAAATCTTATAAAAAATTTAGTTAGTTTTTCAATCTTATTTATAAAATTAAACATAACATGGATATTTATTAGTATTTTAATTTTGCTAAATATTAAAAAATTCTTTAATTAACAGTAAAAAATAATCAGAATTTTATTTTTTCATCCTTTTCTCATCATGTCAATTGTATTTAAGAAACAAAGAACTTAAAAACAAGAACTATATTAGCGTAAAAAGTTTTTGATACAATATTCTTTTACTGACCCATAAAATATGTGCCAAAGCCTAAAAAGCTTCTTTAGATTTAAAAAAAATCTACAATACAAAAATATTAATATTAAACAATTTAATTCAGAAAATCATAAATTAAATACAATATAAATCATAAAATTAAAATAAAATAAGGTAGTTTTATTTAATAAAATCGAATTGATGGCTCAAATCGGGACCATTTTTTTTGTTTTACTTTTAGCAATTCATTTTGGTCGAAGTTTAAATTTCTATTGGTTTTTATTAATAAGTTAGAATTTTTATTCCACAAATTATTTTTCTTCAATTCTTTATAGTAGACGTTGTTTTCTTGTAGTTGTACCTGTCGTTTAAAATCTTTAATGAAGTTATTGTAAAATCCAATTTTTTTAAATAATTCTAAAAAATCATTTAGTTTTTTTTTTGTATAAAAAGGCAATTTTAAATATTTTGTCAATTCTTGATAAAAGGATTTTATCATGTTATCTTCTTTAAGGTCATTATCGCGGTTTCTGGTAATAGGATCACTATTAAATCTTTGCTGCCTTGACAAAACGTGATAGGTTAGATGCTTTGACGGTGTTGCTTTGGCAAAGTTATCTGATATACACACTAAAATAACAATTAAAAATGTACATAATAAAATGTTTTTTAAAAATGTAAGTTAACTATTCTATCCTAACGTAATAATAAGGTTAGAGTTTTTTTTATAATTATAGAACATTTTCATGAAGATTAAAA
>JANSTW010051345.1:0-22873 GCA_027564275.1 Diadocidia ferruginosa
TCCTCATATAGTGTAAAACCCGCCCCACTGATCACCAAAAAATATGGCTAGTGCGAGTTGCTGACAACACTCCACCTATGATATAGTCGGCAATGAAAACCATGGTATCAGATAGAAAAAAAGGGTTAAATTGGTCCCTATGCTCCCTCGCTTTGGAGTAAAGGACACGATGATGATGATGATGTAACTTTATACAAGTATGTGTAAAATTAATTTGAAAAAATAACAATACTAAGCAAGAATTTAAAATTCAAGACATATTTACCTGTGGACCGCAATTTCTTCTAATTGTTTGACTAATATATTGTTGAATGATAGCACTACAGGATTAAATCTTTTATTGGACAAATTAAAGAGATTTATTTAATTTACAAAAAAATTTTGATGTGTTGCTAATTTTTTGTAAACAAACCCTTTTTTAATTAAATTTTTCAATGAAAAATAAAAATTGCTATGATTAAATTACATAAGTATTTGTAAAATTTCTAAACTCTCTACCCCGCAAATTTAGCTTCCACTTTTAACACCATGCAATATCGTTTCCAGTTTATTTGTTCTGAGGTTTAGCGTCATGTGCTTAAGTGGTTGTGAGTTCGGTCTGGCTGGCCAAGAATTTTCACTACATGCGGGTTGCCTTTGGACACAGAGACCACAAATGCAGTGTGTGTAGTGTTCCCCTACTCTAAGATTGCAATTGGAATGTCCAGGTTAAATAGGGAGGGGGCTACAGTTTGTTAAATATTACGGTATAATATGAGATAATTGAGGCAGTTAGACATTAGTGTATAGGTATACGGATTTCGACAAGTTTTGGGTAGTATAAGCCAAGAACATATACATATATACATATATAAGTTAAGAAATTACTTTACTAAATAATAGGTAAGTACCTGACCGAGACAGAGTGGAGTGGAATTCGCCGCTCTACATGCTATTCCTTGATTTTAAGCAAGCGTTCGGCAGTTTGGATAGAGATATGATATGGACAATACTGACCAGGTATATGGTATTCCTGAAAAGCTCTTGAATATTATTCGGAGCCTCTACACGCAAACAAAATGCAGAGTTTTACATCGTGGTAAAATGGGACAATGGTTTAAAATTCGTTCTGGAGTCAAATAAGGATGTGTTCTTTCACCACTTTTGTTCCTACTTGTCTAGATTGGGTGATGAGGAAAGTTAATACCACAACCAGTGGTATCTAATGGACTCTTGGATCTCGATTGAAAGATCTGTGCTTTGCTGACGACATCTGCCTATTATCACATACTAGAGCAGATATGGAGACGAAACTACGTCGACTTGTCAAGTATGCAGGATAAGTTGGACAAAAAATCAAGATCGGAAAGACGAAACTTCTCCGAATAGGTACAACAACACCATGTACACTCTCCATTGGTAGTGAACAGATAGAGGAAGTAGAAAGCTTTCAATATCTTGGAAGCTTTATACCACCGACACGGATGTGACTCCGTAACATATGGACGTCCCCACAGATCACAAAATTTTGAAATTAGAATATTTAAGACGAACTGTATTTCCGTCTTACTATAATATGGTTGTGAAACTTGTAAAATGACTAACACAATCGAGTCACGCATTCAATTTTTTGTCAATAAATGCTTAAGACGCATTTTAAAGGCACCATATATTTTGTTATTGGGGGGAGGAGTTCAAAGTTACAGATAAAAATCAGCTGTAACCGTCTCCTTAAACTACAATCAAACATAACCTAAAAAATCAAAAAATTATTTGTTTACAAAAAATAGGCGGAGGAAGGGGGTCGTGTGATATATCAAAATACGCGTATTTATCCCCTCTATCCATCCTCCAAATATGATGCTTTTATATTTTCGAATGACGTCACAATCTCCATTTTTACGTTTTTTATCTGAAACTTTGAACCCCTTTCATGCCCTAGGGGGTGGTTTCCCACACTAACAAAATATATGGAGTGACTCGGGGGAAGGTCCCGTACATTATAAGTGGGGGTAGGAGGCTCCTGTAAAGTGCATTTCAACCGAAAGAACTTCAACAAAGTAAAGGCTCTGGCGAGAAATCGAGTGCTTTGGATGCAATTTTTTGATCCCCTATGCTCCCACGCTATGGAGTAAAGAATGAGATGATGATGATGACCAGGAGCAACAAGACAAGAAATACCTTTATGGTAGTTATAATCGGTAGAAATTATTTTACCGAATAAAAGAACTGTTCCTGGCCAGATGCGTCCATTAGATTACTTCCAAATCCAAATAAGCAAACATTTTAGGGTCCTGGTTACAATTTCAAAAGATAGAAGAATACCAGTTCTTTTTTATATTTTATGATTTGGTAAAAGCACAAAATAAAACATAAACCTCCATTTCTGTGTGAAAATACATATTTTATAGAAAAATACCATAACATTATACCTACAGAGCGCAGCAGCTGTTGAACCGACCCAGTTGCTATAAATAAAAAAGAAGAAGAAGACAAATGTAAATAAACAAACGTGATCATAAATTTCTTTTGATTTTCTTATTATTTACCTTTTATACGCAATAATTTTAATTGGAATAAATGTAAACAATGTTTAGTAATTTAAGAAAAAGAATAAATTCTGTTTACCAAGAAGGCAGAAATCTATCAGAGAATTTACAAAATGTTTATAAGCCATCGAATAATAATAATGATGAAAGTTTCAAGATTAACACAAGTGAATCATCTGTAAAATACTTAAAACATTACGAGCGAGTGTGGAAGGAAATACATGATGGTAATGAGGAAAATGTCAAAGTGGCTTCGCATATTGACACCACAATAATTCAATTAAAGCAAAATTCAGCTAAAACTTTGACAAACATTTCGGATTTTAATGAATCGATAATATCTTTGCCAACAATAAATGAATGTTTAAAGCTCTGCGCGCAATTAGCCAAAGAAATAGGAGAGAATTCAAAGATAATTGAACAAAAATTGTGTGAACTAGAAGACTTGAAAGAAGTTTTAGAACTCCAAGAAAAGCAACTAGACCATAGATTTGAAATGGCATTGTATAAAAATAAAAAGCTGGCTGCATTCGATCGGTTTCGTCAAGAACTTGTTGATAAACACGCTGATGATGTTAAGAAATTAGAACAACAGTTAAGTACACAGCAACAGGAGCGTCATGCCGTCTTCGATGATGCATTCAAAAATGATTTGGATTTTTACAAGTCGTCGGGATCAATACCAAGTAAGTTAGATTTTATCTCGGATTTTATATTGAGACGATACTGATAATATTAGCTTTGATTTTCAGAAGTGAACCTTATCAAAAATGACAAAGAAGTTACCTTAGATGAGATAATACTAGAGCAACGTGATACAGAAGAATTGGACAATTTTCTAAATAATTAATTTTCGAGATATTTATAACAAATTGTGCCTTATTTATGCAAATTAAAAAAATATTTACATTCAGTTTATTGCATATGTCTATTTGCCAAAGTCAAGTGAATATTTCTTACTGTTGGATGTGCCACTTGTTGCTCGTCGTCTTATTTTATGATGAAATGCCTTTGACACTTCGCACAGGTCGTACATTTTAGAGATCTGTGTATCGGTTTTTGTTGATATGAACCACTGCAATTTATTTTAAACAAGCAACTAATAATTACAATCGAGCCTTTCTAGGCCTAAATTAGATGCAAAGAATTAAATAATTTAACCCATAATTCAAATATCTTAAACGAAGACATTTTAATAGAATTAACGTCGTAAGCCTAGCTGATCAACTAGAATCAAATAGACTAATCTGTGATTTACATATCCACTCTAATAACCGTCAGTGTAATGTAACATCTGTAAGAGATTCAATATAACTGGAGATGATGAATCTTGAGTTTTCAGATTTTTTTGTCAGAGAAAATGCTCGAGTTCCTCTATTTAATATTCTTCTGAGATTGTGGTATTTCCAGAGATTTAGATACATATAGACATTCAACTACTCCGCCGATTATATTCTTAAAATAATATGAAATGGATCGATTTCTTATGATGACTAACCTTGAAAACAACATCTAAAAATAGTTTTTGTGAAAAACATCCTTGTCCCTTGTGTAGCCAACAAGACTTGATCCCTGACCACCCGATTGAACTACAACGTCATTGCATCGGGCAAGGTTATATTTTAAATCATCATAATCGAGCAAGGAACTTATTTACGCTTTTTCTGATACCTTTATTTTCATTGACGACCATATCAAAGGTGGAGTGTTGACAGCAACACTGTTCATATTTTTGGTGATCAGTGGGGGCGGACTTTACTGTTGGTATCATATATAGGAAGAAAGGCTAAAAGTAACTTCCGAACCACTACAATAATAAACACCTGCGAATGAAACGGGATCTAGCCCAGTAGTTGTGAAAAAATTTGCGGACCAATTTCGAACTCACAACCACTGCTCCATACTGATGACTACATCGAAAGCTAATAGATTAGGGCTTTATAATTTTTAAATATTTGCTGATTTGAACTAGAACACATGAAATAATTGATAATTGTGCTTACCCAATGAAATTACGGAAGATTGTCTTTATTCTCACCATTGCGAATCTTCAATTTATTTGTAAACTAATGAATCTAACCTTAATTTTGTTTTATTGAAATCTTTGTGTTAGCGCCGTTTTCAATGAAAATAATTAAATCATTTGCAAAAATTTATAATTTATAGAAATCAAAAGAACTTTGAATCATCACAAATTTTTACAACACTCAACATTTTCGTTACAATTTTTATTTAAAAATGAAGAAAAAAGATGGAAGATCGTAATGGCGAACGAAATGGAGTTTGTTCAGTGAGCGCAAATGGTCAATGTGTCATTATGGCTGCGTACTTTTTTTACGTACTGCCCTCAATTTCTTCAAGATTTTGTGTTATCGCAAGGTCTTTTCCGGATACCAGAATCGTCGCAAACAAAATTCAAATTGGTTTGAAAATGTTTATTGAATCGTTGTAATAAAAACTTGTACAATCACAAGTTTTTAATTTGTGTTGAACAAAAAAGATAAGAGTACTGCAATAATATCGTAAGCTTTTGGTATGCTCGGTAACATATGGAGGGTCCCACAAAATTTTAAAATTAGAATACTTAAGACGACCTGTATTTCCATCTGACTTTATTGTTGTGAAACTTGGAAAATGACTAACACAATCGAGTCACGCATCCAAGTTTTTGTCAACAAATCCTTGACACGCATTTAAAAATACCCAAATGTAATCTCCAACCAAGATCTGTGGCGGAAAATCGAAGTTGGGAGTATTAAAATATTATTTTAGGTCGACAAAAATTAAAAAAATTCCAGGAGGGGTGTTTTTGGAATCAAGGAGATAAAATTACTTCTGGAATTTGATTTGGGCCGTGTATAGATCGATATACGGGCCGGGTGGTTCGGATTCCACTTGAAACTGTAGGTCTCATGTCACGTTGAATTTGACAAACATAATCTTGTCAACATAAAAAGTGACACACGTGGTATCAAAACAGCATTTCAAGCAAGTTGTAATACCTTTTATTTGATACCATACACTTTTTACCCCTCTCCTCAAACCTGCAAAAATCATTTTTTACCAAACTCTAAACCCCGCTGGGGGCAAACCTGTAAAGTTGGCGGTAAATTGGAACCACGGTTTTACACTCGGCCTATAATTTAAGTGTTATTAATAATTAATAATTAATGATTTTTAATAATTTCTTTTATTCATCATCATCATCGTGTCCTTTACTCCAAAGCGAGGGAGCATAGGGACCATTTTACCCTCTTTCTATCTGATACCATTGTTTTCATTGACGACTATATCTTTAAATATATCAAAGGTGGAGTGTTGTCAGCAACTCGCACTACTACTTATAAGCTACTAAAAAATAATTGAACATGTCTATTTCATGTTTTTTCAACAAAAATAAAGGCCATGGACTTTTTGCGAGAAAAAAAAATATTCCCCCGTCGAAATACGGAGCAAGTAAGTAAATTTTCATTGAGTATAAATTTATGTATGTACAATATTTTTGTTTACCAAATTGTACTGTACTGTAGTCTGAATTAAATGTAAACAAACAATTTTGCTTTGTTTTAAAATCTTTTAAAGTTGCTGGGATATCGCTTGAGTTATAGAAGTTCATTTTGTAGTATATATAATGAACAATAATGAATATTCTCGCAATTCCTTTTTGTTTTTGCATGTTTTTTGCATGGAAATATAATTTTTTTTTAATTTCCAAAAATATTTCCAAAAAACTCGGAAAAAACAACAAAAAATAATTGATCTGTCAAAAGCAGTGAACGCCCTCATCTCGCAAAAAGTCCACTGAATAGACCCCATGCTTTGGTCATGATGGCTGTCGATCGCCATTTTTGTTTTACTAAAGTCGAAAATTCAAATCAAAGTGAAAAAGTGCGTACAATCTTAAAAACTTGTGAAAAATCTGAAATATTACCGAAATAAAGTTTTAGAACTACACAAAACCTAATGTAAGTAGTTTTAAAATTGTTATTAAATTATGTTAATTTGAGTTCATAAAGATTTAAATTCCTTTATGCATTCAAATTTGTTTGGGAATTTCCAGCATATTGGTGCTCCTCTCTAAATCGTAAAATTTCTGAAAAATAACCTACAAAATTATACGAATAATAAAGCATTTTAAAACACAAATTCAGGATTTTACTTTTACACTATAATCTTGACACTAATGGTATCGAGTTCGAAAAAAGCAGTAGGTATTTCGTGATTAGAAATCCGTGATAAGATAAAATTCGGAGAATCTACACTGTAGCGATTATGGCCTCAGGCCCTAACTGACCAAGACTACGAAAATCCCGATAAGATTTAGCGCCTTCGACGGTGGAAGGGGACAAAGTTTAGTGAAAATTTCAGAAAATTGAATTTTTGGGGGTGTTTGAGATAAGTGTCTAGCTTTTACCGTTCACCCCTACGCACAAATATATTATGACAAAACAGATTCTCTCCCACTTGCATGGAGTGTTGGATTTGCCTTAACTTTTTTTAAATAATAGGTATTTGTAATACGTTTTTTTGATACTAAATTACATCTCCTAAGCCCCTCTTCCAACCCTCCCGAAAAAACAACTTTTCTGACATTTTCACCAAACTTTCACTACTTCTTTTTGAAGTCGGGAGGGAGGGTCAATTATATATGCTGTATTGACCAGGAGTAAGCCACGAATGTAAAACTGGCTTCAGTTGCCAACGCCTCTTGTCTCCCAGAGGATTTTAAGTCACTGGTCAACTCGTGCTTCAAAATTAGGAGTGGTCTCCACAGTGTCACACAGCTGGCAAAAAAATGTTTGTTCCGATTACAAAATTTGGCTGAACTATAGCGAATATGCTCTAAATAGGACCCCACCCCTTCTATCCTGTAAAGGGTCATCGATCGACCAAAAAAAATTATACTACGACTTCTTACAAAAGTTAAGCTACCCCTTATTTTGGGGGGTTTATACAATAGACGTAGTATAATATAGCTAATTAACATTAGCTGGGGTCTTATTTGGAGCATATTCGCAGTACTGCAGATTAGCAGATTTATTAATTTAATGAGAATTCGTTCTAGTTTGGTTTATTATTTTTTTTATTAAAAAACTACAATATTTTTCTTTACAAGTATAACAAATAATTTTTTTTTAAATATTCTAAATATATATATCATTATTTTATACAAATATAACAAACATTACTCTTAATAACATTTCAGTTGTTTTTATTTTAAATTTCATCATAACTTCAGGATTTTCTTTTCGATTTATTTATTTATAATGTTAACATGCGTTTACATATATATATAGTAGATAATAATACATTTTATTATTTTTACAGATACAAATTAGAGCTAAAATTAATTAATTTCTTTAAAAATTTATTAAATATAAAAAAATGTTTAATCCTTAACCCATTAAGGCCCGCAGTGTGCAATTTTAATTAAATTAGTATGTAATAGCTTTTCAAATTATTCTTTTTGCCACTTCCTTGGGAAATAATAGACCCAATTGATATAATTTAAAGCACAATTTTTTAGTGAATGAAACTGAAAATTTTCTAATTTAAATTTTAGTTTTGAATAACATAATCATATTAACTATATATTATGAAAAATTAACAAACTAAGAGGAAAGAAGAATTATTTTGTCGACCGTATTTATTTTGAAAACTTGAATAATCGGACAAGCGGTCGTTGGGAAAAGGGATATATTCGCTTGTCCGATTACTCAAGTTTTTAAACAAACTAATGTCAAAATGGGGGTCATTAATGACCTAAGGGTCATACATTAATTTGTATAAATCATTTTTACTTTATAGTTTTTTTTATTTATAAGTTTAATTCAATTTCAAAATAGTAATAAAATATTAAAATTGTATTTAATTAAAAATTCTTCCATGCGTCTAAAATAAATTAACGTAATGACGTAATGTTTATTTGTCCAGCTATGAACAAAAAAAACATTTTTAATTTTAAAGTTCTTTAAAATGCTTTAGTTTTTCGAGAAACTTGCAAACTTAACAAAAAATAAATAAACTGTATAGATAATCCAATAAATTTGAATCATAATTCTTAGTGTTTTTAATTTAATGGGTCAAATATGACCCATACACCATATACTTTTTTAAAGATATGATGAGGGTTAATCAAAACCAAAAAAGTTTTAATATTTTTTTTATATTGTTATAGACTAGCCGAACCCCTGCGGCCTAAATGGGTTAAATTTTAGATATTTCGTATTGTAGTCGCGGCTTTATTTTGTTATGTGTGTAATTAGTATCAAAACAAATAAAAAAAAAGTATTTCCGCTTCCGCTTACCGCATACAATGTTCATTGTTTCATATAAAACTATTAGTTTTTAAACCGTATTCTATTTTAGTGGAATTTTTAAAAGTTTTTTTAATATCTAAAATATGAAGAAGCGGTTTTGGAAATTCTTTGATTTATTGTATAATTAGAGATTATCTGTTTTTTTTCGAGTTACTATATGTAGCATTGAAATGAAACATAAGAGTTAAATATTTGGCTTGAATTAATATTAATTAAAAGTTTTATAGATTAGTTATTTTTTTTACCTAAATCGTTTGAATCACATTTAAAAACACAGTCTGATTTTAATTATTAATTATGAAATTAACTAGAAAAATATAAATAAATATTTATTAATTAATAAAAAAAATTGAATCAACATCTAAAATATACATATTGATATCATAAACGAGTTTTATAAAATATATATAGTGGCAACATTAATTTTCTGTTATTAAAATGTCATGTGAACGCCAGGATAATATTTTTTGCGGGAATTCGTTCTATCTATTTTTTTTAGTTTTTCTATAACTTGCTATAGAAATAAATGTCATCATTTTACACTGAATTATGTAAATCTATAAAAATACGTGTCCCGAATTTTTTAATATATTGGTGGCCTTTTTCGTTTTTTGTAAGTTTACAGTGTTAATACAATAATGTTGTCCTGGTGCTTGTATAATAACGAAGTTGGCACATTTTTGTTATTATATATAAATTTTCGAGAAATATGTAGAATAGCCCACTCCCGTATCCTATCCAAGTTTTATACCGGGTAAGGAAATTAGATAAAATATAATAATAAAGTGACATCTTTAGTCGATCTGAATCCGTTACATTTTAACTTCCTTTGAATGGGGTCTGAGTGCTAGAAACTTCTTTCAGGTGCCTTTCTTCCAACCCCTACAAAGTTTAGTGATAATCTTATAGTCTCCATAAAGGTTACCTCTTGCCGATGCGTTTTATTTTTCTCTTTTAAGCCCCTTCATTTAGTCTTTCTTACAACGCATTCGATTATCAATTTTTTGATGCCTTGTTCTCCTACTCTATGGAGTAAAGGATGAGAAGATGATAATTTAATCTTTCTAAATCAACAAAAACAAAATTGACCCAGGAGGGGGAGGGGAAATTCTACACTTGGTTTAAAGCGCAATATATAAAAATAAATTTTTGTGGTATACTTCATTGTTACAAGCAATTCCTCAATTTCATATATATGATACCGTACAACAATATATTAGTGACATTGAATTGAAAAAAAAAATCGTTATATACATCTTTAGTGATAAAATATGGAAGTCAGTTCTTGCTAGGATGATCAATAAGTTAATTATCTACAGATTCTTCGCATTTATTGCTTAAATGCGAAAAACCCTGTTGGGTCCCACTCGCTACTCTCCAACGGGCCAAAACTTTCATCGAAAAACCATTCGATAGTTTTAAATAAATGATATAATACACCCGATAGATTGTGACCTTCGTCAGTGTAGACCTTAAATTAAAAATTTGTTATCATTGTTTCAAATGGTCATATTTAAAATTACCTGATGTCTAAAACCAACACCTTGGTCTATTAAAGCTTTGGCTAACATCAACGAATGCTGTTGATGAACAATAGTGTCAGCTGTACCATGTATTAGGAAATAATTTCTGGAATCAATATTTCCCGCCCGCATAGACAAGTCTGATTCTTGCATTGCTCTTAAATAATCCTCATTCTTTGGCATATACCGTTCAGTAAAAAAGGAACCTAAATAAAATAAAATATTTAGTTTTCTCCCGCCAACCTTTAATGCATATTATATAATGACTTACTATGGTGTGCAAATGAAACAATTGGATTTATAGCTAATGAACATTGTAAAACACGTTGTGAATCTTCGGCTAAAGTCATTGATGCCGCATAGCCTCCATATCCCCAGCCATACGCACATATTCTTGTCGGATCAATAAATTTTAAAGTATCCCTTAGATATGTTAACACACTCAGTTGATCTTCAATTTCAACTGTTCCTAGTTTATTTTTAACTTGTGACCGCAGTAGTTCACCCTGAAAGCCACTACCACGAGCATCTATTTGACCAATAATCATCGATTTTTGACTGCACAAATACCAATTCCAATCAACGTGATACTTTTCGGAGACTAACTGTGATCCCGGTGAGGTGTCCCTATATATAATTAATAAACATTGTTTGTCATAATATTTGTTTAAATTATATAGAGAAACTTGATTGTTCCTTTTCAAACGTTGTGGAGGGGTATGATGAACCGACTAATGGTATCATGTTTTGATTAATTGAAATAAATTTAAGTATTACAATAATATATAGAGAATAATAACAAAAGTATTAAATAAAATGTATGTTGCAAACAGGTCGGTATTTATAAAAAAATAATGACAATTCAATTAATGTAGGTTATTATTTTATAAATACGAGGTTTCGTATAATCGAAATTAATTAAGAAAAGTTAGTCTTTAGTTAAATTTATAGTGAAAAGTTAATAAGAAAAAGTTGTGTTAAGTATTTTTGTTATATCAATTGTTAATTTAGGGATTATGAAAATAAAGAGATTTCAAACATATATATAACAGGTAATTGGTGTTATTACATAACCTTAAAGCTTTATCATTTCAGAGGCAACTTTACACTCATCAAATGTTAAAACCTTAATTCCTATATAGTAAAGGTCTTATCATTATTACATTTGGCGTCCAACGTGGGGCGCCAAATGTAATGATAAAAAATAAAAATGGCATTCTAGAAGACTATACCATCTGTGTAAGGTTCTTTTGTTTAACTTCTGTCAATCAACCAATTTTTTACATTATACACTAGGCCAATTTAAGAAAAATATAATAACAAATCGACTCTTAGTTTTTTTTTTTTGGTTTATTTTGGTTTCAGAATCTTTCAAAAAAGTTTCAAAAAGTTTGACAATGGGAAACCAATTTTTTTACCGGTTTTGGGCCATGTTTGGTAGTTTTTTTGAATTTTTGGTCATAAACTTAAAAATTTAAACTTTTAGGTTATACAGCTTTCTTATAGGCTATTAAAGTACCTTTCATTTGATTTATTGCATGACCGATTTGGAGATGAAGGTTTCTTATTTGATAAGAATCAACAAGACCGAAAAAACCAATTGTATATTTTTTCCTGATTTTTGCCATTTAAATTTATAAATTTAATATTTAAAGTTTTTTCATGTTATAAACTTATATCTTTATTTAAATTGAATTAGAAGTTTTTTAGTCGAATTGTTTTAAAAGGCCGATCTAGGTTTGGCTTAATTTAACGGGTTTAGTACGACGCGACGTCAGAATTAAAACAAGTTTCAACTCGATCTTATTACTCCAGTTTTTAGTTAATGATATAACAATATTTATATCAAAACCCGTCCCCTCCTAAATGAGCGTTAAAAACCCCTGCTCAACGTTTGTAAGGATACAGGTGATTTGTTGATAACATATTAAGAAGAAATGAACATTATTATAACTTACATATGAAGAATTAGAGGAAATGCAACTTCTTCCTCTTCTTTCATGCCCGGTGGTAGATAAAGTCGAACTTGTGCATGAAAACCATGTCTTATTTCCACGTCAAAAGATCGTATCTGTGGTACGGCTATTTGGTTTATTCGATTACGTAATAAATCTCCATTATGTAGAATAAATATTTTGTTATTCGTAAGGGTTTCCACCAAATAAATAGATGGTGTTGCTGGTCCTAGGCATTCTTGAACATAGTAACTAAAATCTCGGCTCAAATAAATTTTGTTGTATAGACAATTGTTTGGAATGTCCCCGTTGTATGACTCCATGTTGTCATTTGTTAAATTTCCGCTAGAAATGTTGGAAATTAGCTTAAAAGAACTGGCCGTATTGTCACAAGTTAAACAAATCGGTTGTGTGGATGTTATAAATATTCGATTCGGTTTATGTGTAACATTTAATGTTAAATTAATTTTATATAAATGTCGTTGTCCTGGTTTTAAAATTGGTGTTGCCATAAAATAAACCACTTCATTGATTTCATCCCATCCCAAAATTTCCGTCACCTCAAACCGACCCATTGTCAGCGGTACAGTTCGCATATCTGTCGTTGAGATAAACACAACATGTCGATAATAACCGTGTTCGCCGTCCCTTACCGGTAACCTTTTCAACATGAAACCACCATTTTCAAATTCAAATTTGTTCTTCTCCGAATACTCATTGTCACCAATAAGTTCATCAAAATTATTTAGTTTCTTCTGCATTGAATCGCTGTTGGTTGTAGTTTTGTTTTTAAAAATTGTATCAATTTTTGAAAATATTGGAATATCGGCAGGTAGAATTAAACCATTGTCGATTATTGTTTCTGTATGAATCTGTAGAAACAAATTAGTTTGATTTAATAATTTGGAATAATATGCATGTTCAGAAATATCCAAAATTTGCCGAATTTCGCAAACGTTGAAATTATATAAGTAGATAAACATCTTACCTCTCTGCAATTAAAATTTGGTGCTCGACACAAAACTGTCAAGGCACTTGTTTGTTCGCGATTTGTAAATGTTACGGACAGATCGATCGAAGATATCCAAATCATATTGCCAACATAGCTATTGTTTGCTGTAAAACTTTGTGGTGGTCGTATTTGAATTTTATTGATATATTTTAGTACGGATAAGTCCACCACATAAACGGTTACATTTGGATTATTCGAACCTTCTTTTGGATATCTTATTGATTTAACACGAGGATATTTCCAATTGTCACCAAGCCATGTGTAACTGAAAACACAAGGAGAAATATTTGAAAATGCTCAAAAAATTAAATAAAAAAACTCGTAACTTACTCATATTTACTAACTTGACTATCATTGAATGATAAAAATGACAAATAAGAACCGTCAGATGAAAAGGCTAGTGTATCACTTTTAAGCTCTGGTGTATTTGTGTATAGCCAATCAGGAATCCCATTATAAATAACACCATCTTTTCCTATGCATAAATTTAAATGAAATAAAATATTATATCTTAGTGCAAGGTGACTGAAATTATAACAATAAATTATAGCTTGCGCGACGTCATATACTTTAACGAATTAATATTATAGTAATGTTATACATTAGGATGGAGTAAAAATAAATTTCAAATTTTCAAAATAAAATGTCGGTGTCACGGTGCATTTAATAAGATTTTTGAATCTACAAATGTACAATGAGCCTGTTTATTTTGATAAACTTGTTCATTTTGGAAGTTAAACTGATTTTACTCTGGAACTAAAAATCGTTTTTTTTAATATTGTTTATTAGGGCGATTAAAAAATAAACAATGCAATAATTAAATAATAATAATAATATGAAGGTAGTGGAAGTGCAAATTATGAAAATTTATTTAAAAAAAATTAGTAATAGAGCATGTTAAACGTCAAATATATATGTATAATAGCAACAATGGTTGTCTTAATGTGAAAAAAAACAACAATTTACATTGATTTTTCACATTAGACAATAGCGCCATGCTTCATTGAACTAAAATTGAACATGTCCAAAGCAATCATTTCGATATTATTTCTTTTTTAAAAACAAATATTTACCTGATGTTGTTATTCTACAAACTAAATCGTTTTGCACTTTTGGTTTATAATACAAATCATTTTCGAAAACGAATGCAATCGCCTGTGATGTAATTTTACCACTACCGCCATTAACGACATTTGCGCCTGGAAGAGCAAGGGATGATTGTTTTATTGGATTATTTGGTGCCCACACCACATGCTGCAAGAGGGGAGCGTTTCTTGCACCGTCTTTTGATGAAAGCGGAAATATATCACGATTTTGCACCTCATAAACGAAATATCTATAAAATAAAATGGGACATTTCAGTATTTCCAAAACTATTAAACCAATCTTCTAAATCACCTAGATCCAATAGCACTACAATCGGCTAATAAAAGAACATACTTTAAATCGGGTGATACAATAAATTTTTCCGCATTTAATTGTCTCTGCAAAGAATAATAAAATATAATCAAATCACAAAGTTATAAAATAAATTGGTCATTACAAATGTTGAATTGGTCATTAAAACTCTTATAGTATATGTTTCGATTGTTAATATTGATATGCCACCACTGGTATCACGAAATACAAGTTCGCCATCTAAACAAAAATTATTAAATTTTTTTGCTATTCCGTAATTGGCGGCAATATATAAACATTTTTGGCCTACCATTTATCCATGTTCCATTAAATGGTCTCCACTTTAAACCATTCCCGTTAACATCAGATAGTGTTAGACGACGCCCTCTTACTCTAGCACCTTCGTCCTCTGATTTGATTCAAAATTATAAAAAAAATGTTCAATAAAATAATTCGACTAATTTAAATAATAATTTTTACCTGGAGACAATAAAAATATGGAAAACACAATTAATCCTAAGACGGCTGCAATAACAAGAAGAGCGATAAAAATGCCCCTCCAATTTCGTTCACTGGGCGACGAAGCAACCAATTCCTGTAAATAAGAAAAATGAATTTTATTTTTGAGCCATAATATGCCTGCGGTGGGTGAAATATTTGTTTTTTTTTTCCAAAATAATTATGTTTATTAGGAAGGAGTGGAAAGTCCACTCGCAGTTGGAACAGAGTTTATAATGAATATACATTGATGTATTTTTCACTATTTTTCACAAGTGATCGATTGGAAAAAAAATCTTAATATATAAGTTATATTTTCCTAAATATTGTTGGATTATTATGCTAAACTTTTCGACATGTTCATATTTATTACTTTCTGTAGCTTTTTTCGAAATTTTTCTTTCTATACGCTTTCTTAGCTTTGTAAGTTTTCTCGAACATTTTAGCGTAAATATCTTTTTATTATACAGTATACACTGTCTGCCACATGTTTGCGTTTGCACAGTAGACAAAAGATAAAATTGATGTAGTACTGATAGATAGAAAGCAATTGAAAAATAATGCATTTGTGTTTTGCAAAGAAATTGATCATCGTGTACTTTATACTCCATCGCGTGGGAGCATAGGGCCCATTTTATCCTTTTTCTATCTGATACCATGGTTTTTTCGCACTGACCATACTTGTTGGTGGTCATTAGCCCCGGCTATATACACACTATGACTATATGGGGTAAAAAGCAATTACCCGACCCGAACCAATTATAACGAATTTTGATGTCATCGTGTCCTTTGTGGTGGGTGTTCTCATTCTCTGTCTTTGGTAGCCGATGCGTGGGGAGCTTAATCATTGCATTAATATGGCAGTAGATATTCATTCAGAAGGATCTTCGCATCGGTTGACCGACAGCCCAAGGCAGTAAATAAAATAGGTTTATTTTTTTTTGTAAATAATCGTGCGGGTTAATATTTCAGTAGTGGGATCGTTCGCTAAAAATCAAATCCAAATAATAAATCAATATTGCTGTGTATTTTCAATTAATATCGTGTTTAACAAAAAAAGGCATTTTGAAACAATACACGTGGTGTGCTTTGTGTGTGATCGCGTGGTAAAAATATATGTATATGGTATATGGACAATGGACATAATTATGGTGATTGAGAAAGTAAAAAAATATATTATTTAATAAAACTGTTGTGAGGTGTTGCGCAGTTTTTAGGAGCATATTAATTGGTTTTGTCCATGCGGCGGCGGTTGAAGCCTCTTACGATGGAAATTGAATTAAAGGATGTTCGTGCAGTGGAAGCAGCCTTATCTGCGATGACAGAATGAATGACGCGATCGGGAAGATGGCTCTGAGGAGGATAACATGTCATAATAGTAATATTGGTTATGTTGAATTGGCATTATTTAGTCATGGATGTAGTGTCCAAAAGTGAAAGGCTGAGGAGTGAGGAGGTGATTATTCTTTTTTTAAATATGTATATGAATTGAAGAAGGAAAGAATGTTGAAAACGGGTTAATATATTATATAATAATAAAAATATTTTTAATATTTTATGGCTAGTTATGTTAACTGATTTTGGATAATCTTTTGCATACGATTTAATTTTATTTTTAGAAATTATAATCTATACTCTATATTATAATCTATAAATGGAAATATGAAATAAAAAAAATCCATTTTATGTGTGCTTTGAATTTTGGCAGATATATGTATAATTAAGTTGTAAAACTTTGTAAACGAGAGGTTACTTCTAGTCTCTCATATATATAATAAATATCAGTCTGTTAGTTATCGAAAATAAGCTATGGTTTAATTATGTGTACAATCGGAAAATTGTGTGGTTTGAAAGATCGGTTTCGATAACTTAAAGTATTAGTCTTTAAGTTTTAAAATATATTAAGTAAATTAAATGTGAAAAGTAAATTAAGTTTGTTTTTTTTTCATATTTCTATAATATTAAGTATAGTGGTATCACTCAGGATTCGCTAAAAATACCATTTTACCTTTACTCTAAAGCGTAGGAAAGATATTTGAAAGTTGGAATTTGTCGGACAGTGTGTACACCATTATTTTATAATTTATATAATATTAAGGTTATACATTTACTTAATTACAATTTTAAATAATATCATCGCATATATATAATTTACCTCCTCCTTGTCAACAAGTGTAACTTTTTTCATGGGCGATGTAACAACGGCCGTTTCCTTTTTTATCGTTGGCGTCGTTTTCATATCCTTAATTCTTCTTATTTGTGACATTTTCACTATTGTATGTATAACGTTTAAAATGCTCAAGCCGCAGTGTATAAAATCACTATTATATATCTCGTCTGTATATATTTTTCTTAATTAAATTAAATTTTAACCTAACGATGTTAAAATAATTAGGTTGATGATGCGTATAAAAAAATATTTAAAACTCAACAGAGTATATTTACCGCATAAGCTGTATGGAAGTTAATTTCACGTTTCTTTAAAAGAAATTTTATGTTTCATTTCTAATTGTTTCTATAAGATGAACTTTTGTTTGTAAACAATATTTTCCATAAACGACACATTGATATATAAACAAAATTACCTACGCATTAAACGAGAATCTCTTAAGTGCTATATACGCATAGCTATAAAGATAACTTTCTTCCATCAAACTAATAGTCTAATCAAATTTTGTATATTAATTAATCCTATATATTTGCTAAACGAGTTTCATCATATCATAAATTTTCATAAAACATGTCTTAATTTATTATTTACACAAAAAACATTTTAGATTATTTTCTATTTTCCTGAGTATTTTCTCTGTAAGTAAAATACTTTCTTCAAAGTGATGGATGTTTATTATATATATATATAGATGCGATGTCTTTAATAATAAATGTATAGGAAAAATCGATAAAAAATTTCTATCTTTTTTATTATTATTTAGTTTTAGTTTTTTCGGTTTAAATCATGTTTATCGTTAGTTAAAAATAAAAATTAAATAATAAAATCTATACACAAATATTTACTTAAGAACAATTTATAACATAATTATATCTAACAAGTGGAGTCGCACTATATGGGTGTACACAGTATTTTCATCTTATATTATAAATAGATAATTAAAGAGTTATTTATAAAAAAATGTTTTTTCATCGATTTTCTATATATATTCGATTTTTCTCAACGATTGATTTGGCAATTGATACATATTTTTAGTTTATCTGCGCTGAACATTTTCCACACACAACGTAATTTTTCCAATATTTTATTATCCGAAATTTAACTGAAAATTTCAGTTTCTTATAAACAAGCTGAATATTTACATGATGTTTTTCTTTCGATGATTCACATTGTGAAAAAATATAAACATAAAAATATTGTTTTTTAATCAAGTGTATTTTAAATGTCCTTATCCGCCACCAGACACACACTTTTTTACACAATTTGGGTTTATTTTTTGTTTTATTATTTATTATATAATTTAAATATCGATTTTATCATTATATTTTTACTCATCACAAAAGAGAAATTCTATAAGAATAGGTACTACATGTATCTATATTGGTATACATCCTTGTCTTCACATATCTTTTGGACAATTGCTTAAAAACTAACTATTCCCACGGACGTTCCTAGGAAAACTGAAGAAAATTGTACGAAATAGAAAATAACAAAAAGCATTTTTTCTGTGTGTGCAAAGGTAAAAGTGTAACTGCGAATATATGTGTTTATAACAAATGAAGCTTTTGGTTCTCTATATTTATATATAATTATTATGGAACTGGAAAAACGAAAATTGTTCATAGTGCCATCTTACGTTGGATTTTCCACCTTCGAAAAACAAAATTGAAACTACAATTTTCGTTACGTTTTCCAATATTTCGAAATGGAAATAAGGAAAATGAGCAAATTTTTTTTATTATATCAAATGTATGGTATATGTAGAAGCTTTATATACTAATAATAAAATGTTAACCTATATATAGATAACACTATATTTAGATTTATTTTTAAAGTTAGACATTTGTTTTTGTGAATTTCCTTTTTTTAGTGCGTATCTCATCTAAAACTTTCTATTTCTTTGTGTACTTTATTTACTTCCTATTTATCCCATTTTTTATATGGGAGCTACCCGTTCCTGTAAATCTAAATTTATGATATTCAATAGCAAACAATGCAAATACTATAAGAAACACCATATCTTACAAAATTTCAAGGACGTATGTCATCTAGAACTTACTATTTATTTGTGTATTTTATTTTATTCCCATTTTGCCATTATTTGTTGTATATGAGAGCTACCCGTTCCTATGAACCAAAATTTTTCATTTTCAATAGCAATGGGAACACTAAAAAACCATCCCTACAATATTTCAAGATCTTATCTTATCTAGAACTTTCTATTTCTGTGACATTATAGTGCGGACGCAAAGACCAAGGACGGACATTTTTTTTGCATTTTTCGGTTTAGAATTGAAATCAAATTTTGGGATTGTCAAGACCTTTCATTTAAGTGATAAAATTTTATTGTTGGTTGGAAATTTAAACATTTCATGTCAGCTATAAAAAAAATAAAAATTCCAATATGTTCTGCCCTGTTCAAAAGTATAACAAATGTTTAAGTAACCATCCAAACTACCCCCAACAATGATTACCCACTATACTTTACTAGGAAAGCGATAATGCTCCAAAAATGACCCCACCCCTTTTTCCTTTAAAGAGTATCAAATCAACCCAAAATAAAATTATTATGGTAATACGAAAGGGAAGGAGGTTTCAGTTTTTTAATGACATTTTTTTCTAAAAAAACTGTAGAAAGTGTTTGGTATCATATGAAAGGTATTTTTATTATCTACCTGTTGAAAAAAAAAATTACAGCGATAGGACGTCCCTAGGTGGAGGGGTTGGGCAAAAAACTTTTGTAAAAAACGAAAATCATTATGTAGAAATGAAGGAGGAGGAATGGGGCGTATTTAGTATCATATAAAATGTATTCGATCGAAGCATCAACAGACGTATTTTAGTGTGTTTGTTGTTGTTATTAAGGTCAAAGCCATCTATTATACGATGACAACAACGGCAACTGATAGTACTATACAAGTTATAAATATATATGTTAAAAGTGGGTAATCATTTTTGGAGGTAGTTTGGATAGTTACTTAAACGCTTGTAACTTTAAACGGGCAGAACATATTGGGGTTTTTTTTTCGAAATTTGATGATTTAAAATGGATTACTTTACTGCTAAACTTAACCTTTTATTTTTATACAGAAAGCATAGAAAAGTTAAAAGTGATTTTGTTTTCATAGATGGGCTGAATCGTCTGGTATACAGTTAGTTGTCTTTGAATAAAATTAGAAAAAAACAATGTGCAATAACAAGGAAGTATATAGGTATTATTAATTAGTTTATTTTTAAATTATCGAAATCTATAAATAGTTAAAAATTAACACTAAATGATTGTGCAAAAGCACACGTCAAAAACATGCTTTTTTATTAATGCAGATTTCTAGGAAAATCTTTTATATATTATATATTTTTTGCAGAAACACATCTCTAAAATTAGAAACGTTTCTTTAATATTTCTAGATTTTTTTTCTTTGTTTACATTGTAACAATTTTCGCGCTATTTTATTCTTCGCTAACGTATATAAATAATTTTCTAATATTGTAGATAAGGCTTCAGAGTTTCGAACCATTTGAAATAATCCTCATCAAACAATGTATATATAAAGCGTGATAGGAAATTTCTAATACGAATACACGTTTCATTTATGTATGACCGATTCACTCACCCAACATAGGATTCAGATAATTTTGAAGGGTAAATTTGTTTTCTCGTATAATGAAAGACAATATATGCGATGATCGATTGTATAATGAAAAACACAAAAAATTTTCGTTATATATTAAAAGTTTTCAAGAAAATTGTATAAAAACAAATAATTAAAAAATTACTCAATTACCTCTATTTGTGAATCCTTTTTACTCATTGAGCCATGATGACCCGTACTTTGTACACTATTCATTGTTGCGCGAATGTATATTACAATTTATTTACAATTTATCTACTTATTATTGATTTGTGTTATTTTTGTTTAACTAAATTTTTATTATTTATAATTGGGTTCCTTTTGAATTTTGTAAGGTTTATCGTGGAAATTCATCCTCTCATCTATAGAATATTTATTTAATTTTTTTAAAAATAATTTTGCATTTTTATTTTTTTTATTGATATATTGGTTAATAATAAATATAATATATTTTAATAAATATTTTAGTGGAAGTCCATTTGCCCTAATAATCCATAATTTATGGTGTTAAAATAATTAGATCGACCAGAAATCTAAATATCAGCATAAAAACATATTTTTACAATAATATTGCAACGTGAAGATTATGCTATTTAAAAAAAATGATTGGGCAATAAAAATATTTAATATTAATTTTATGTAGATGTATTTATAAATTAAAAAAACACAGTATTGTAAATTTTTTCGACCGATATAATGGAAACTTTCTAAATGATTTTCTCGAGCCAGCGGTCTTATAATTTATTAAAAACCAATATTTTCATTTTCAATAAAAGCTTCTTTAAATTTTATTAAATATTTGACGTTTCGTCTAATATTATGGACATCATCGGAAATACTTTTTTTAAATACTTAGATTTTATTTAGTAGACGCTAATTATTTTAAATTTAACTCTAAATTTTATAAATAAATATTTGGTATGCCTATGGGAAATGCTTTATCAACGATCATTGCAAATATTGTAACTCAACGATTACTTACGGTTACATTAAACAAGTTGTCGTTTTGCCGTCGTTGATGATAGACAACATATTATTATCACTCAATTCCTTTCATTCAAGGTTGAGTTTTACAATTGAATATGAATTTATTAGTGAAATTCCGTATCTTGATATGTTATTATGGTGATAATGGTGTTGTTGATATACTAACTGGTTTCAAAAACAGATTTCATCAAACCGAATATTAAATAATTACTCACATCATCCACCTTCACAGAAATTAAACACCATTCATAAAATAGCATTTAGAATTTTGTCCTTAAGTTCGGTTAAATATCATGCACGCTCCAAGAAAACAATACATTTGTTACTATCTGACAACAATTATCCCACCCACATGATAAAAAGGCCATTGCCCAAGCTGAACTAAAACTTAGTTCAGCTGAGACAATTACTGAATCCACCGAAAACAAAAAAGTGTATAAGAGTATGACTTATTTCAGAGAGAAAATCAAAAGTTATCAAAACTTTTTCTCCTGATACACAATTATAGCATTTAAACCCGCTGTTTCGTTACGCAGAATCTTTACAAAACTAAATGATCCTACACCCACAGAAAAATCGACTAATGTAGGATTCCTTGTTTGGGTAATAGTGATGAAAGGTCATCATGTGATCTGTCATATGTGGGTCAGACAAGACAAACCTAGAAAAACGGTTGAACCACCATAGGTGTGACTTGAAGAATCCCAAAAAAACAGTTTTGATGGATCACTTTCATTCTGATGGTCATTATTTTGGATACCGAAAAAAATTACAACAAACGTTTGACGATAGAAGCTTTGCATATATACACGCAAAATACCATCAATATCAAAAGCGACACTGATAATAT
>JANSTW010051346.1:0-12563 GCA_027564275.1 Diadocidia ferruginosa
AATACTAATGGAGGACTTTGGCGAACTTCTTACGACGTCAGGTCTTCTTGTGGATAAGCGTATTACATGGCTTACTTTTCATAGCTGTTTTGACTTTGGCTATCTCATTAAATCAATTTTATTGGGCGAACTACCATCTGACGAAAAAGAGTTTTTCCGTTATCATAAAGCGCTCTTCCCTACGAGTTTTGATATAAAAATGCTCATTAAACAACCTGCTCCAGTTGCTGCTATGCTTAAAGGCAGTTTACAAGACGTATATTTTTTTTTTAAATATACATAATTGTTGATATTTGTAGTTTTGAATATATATTATATTGACTTTTAAAAATTTAGGTGGCAGATCAATTACAAGTGACGCGGATTGGTCAACGGCATCAAGCCGGCTCTGACTCTCTTTTGACAGCAATGACATTTTTTAAACTAAAAGAACGCTTTTTCTGTAACAATTGGGAAAAAGTAAGTTCTCTATTTTTTGTAATAATAATTTAATGTAAATTCTAAGATTTTTTTAATTTCTTGATTTAAATTATCATGAAAAAAGTTTATTAAATTTTAATTTTTTTAGCTTTTACAGTATATCTTAAATACATAAATGTTTGAATGTTCAGGTATCGGCCGAAGTTCAAGGACATATGTATGGTCTGGGAAGCTAATCATACAATAATTTCGTTTTTCATTGTCTTGTATTTATATTATGCCTTTGTGTTTTCTAATAATATAAAAATCGAAAACCCAAAAAAATGAAAAATAAAAAAAATATATGAGACTGTTATTTTAATTTTTCTATCGAGTTAGAGACTCTTTTTTTACTGAATATAAATTATTCTAATATTTATGTTTTTTAAATTGTAATTACTTTTACGTGATTATGTAAGCTTGTCTTTTTAATGTAATGTAGATATGTAGTTTTAGGAATGCCTCAAAAGCAATCTAATAAAACTCGAAAGCGTAGCGGAAAAGATTTAGATGAGATTTATGAGGATTTGAAACAAGAGAAATACTTAAAGCTGCAAAACCAGCCAACTGATTTAGACTTACCTGGTGAAGGTCAATTTTATTGTATTGAATGTTCACGTTACTTTCAGGATGCCATGACAATGACAAAACATAAAACTACAAAAGGTTAAACAATATTACTGTAACATTTATCTGATACAACGTAGTTATATTCATAAAATAATTTAGTTCATAAACGAAGATTGAAAGCACTTAAAGAACCGGCTTATACGCAAGCTGATGCTGATGCTGCTGGTGGTTTGGGTGGTTGAAATTTATTGTTTTGATTGACTTTTTTGTTACCATTAAAATTTGCATCAAATAATGACATAAAATTGAGCATATTTATTATTGAAAAAGAATTAATTTCTCAGTTTAGCCTATCATTTCTTTCCCTTTAATTACTTTGTTTGATTTTTATAAATATATTTTTTATACAATTGGATTTTATGTTATCTATGGGATTACATTGCCTTTATTTTTTTAATATATTTCATGTTTTGATTTTTTTTGTAGCTACTGCAAAAAAGTTTTATTAAAAAAATACAAGTATTTATTTCAGAATACTTTTGAAATTAATAAGCATGACATTTAAAAATATGCATCTCTGGCAGACTTCTAGACTATCAACAATTCGACCAGTAATTGGTCTTATGTTAAGACGGTTTTTAACTAATTTACCGCGGATAGAACAGATGAAAATGGTTAGCGCACATTTTAAGCCTTATTTTTTAATTTATAATAAAAAGTCTTTGTCAAGATTTGTTAAAAGAGAAATATTTTATGTATTTATTATTGGTGGAGCTTAATGAGTTATTGCTTTGTATTTATGAAATCAGTTATTATTGAATAAATATGTTGCAACATACAACGTATCAAAAATATAGGATATCAAAAAAATATTTTTTTTAACTAAATTGTAGTGAATACATAAAAGGAACGTGTAATAGACACAAGTCATCTGTTATCATACCGGATTATGTTGATAACAAATATGCCATGAAGTTTATTCTATTAATATGCCTTCGTAAGAAATATACCATTGGTATGCTACAAGAATGGCGAATCAATGGCCGAGTAAAGGCAGAACATGTTTTGCATGTACACATAGGAATTGAACCTACATTCAGAAGTGGAAGTCAACCACTCGGCTAACGACACAATATTTATTTTTTTGATTAAGAAATTATGTGGAAGGTTTATACGTTACATTCATCTCTTGAAGTTTTTTAAATTGTTTCAATTTGTTTAAACAATATAACTTTTGTTTCTTGGAATAATGAAAATTTAATTTAAAGTACTCTATGAGTTTCGTTTTTGTTTTATTATTTGAACTAAATTTATAAATAAATCTTAATTTAGCCAAAAAGAATAATTTAGGTCTACGACAAAGCAAAAACTGCTGCCCAACAACAATCTTTGACAGCTATTGAATACGTGAATCCTCGTGGCGTATTTGTAAACAATGAGTTAAATCTACAAAGAATTCATACCTATGGGTTTGATTATGATTATACTTTGGCTGTCTATAAACGTGAACTTAACGGACTTGTCTACAATTTAGCAATGACTCGATTAGTCAACCAAATGAAGGTTGAAAAAATATTTTTAATTAAGGAGAAATGATTGGACTAGATTTTTTTAGTATCCAAAAGAGCTGCTGTCTGAGTTATGTGACATTGGCTTTTCGATCCGTGGTTTACATTATGACGTGGAAAATTGTTGTTTGTTAAAAGTAGACGCATTTAATCAAATACAGCGTGGCTCTGTATATCGTGGCCGTCGGCAACTTTCTGATGCGAAAATTCGTGAACTATATGGCGGCTATTCATTGCCTGAAAGAAAGGATAAAGCTGGTTTTCCACAACTTATTGATTTGTTTAGTTTGCCATGGGCTGAACTTCTTTCTACAATTATTGAATACTTTGATTTGAAAAAAATTGCTTTTGATCCTGTTCCACTGTATGAAGATGTTGCGGTACTATAAACTTTATTTTAAATGTGTTTATCAATAATATTGATCGTTTGAAGTTACTAGTTTACTTATCATTAAGAGAATTTTTAGGCAGCTTTTCAATTAGTCCATAGTACTGGTGAAATGTATTCGCATGTAATGGCAGACCTGGAACGATATGTTCATAAAAATGAAGGTCTTGGTGAATACCTTAACCGGTTGGTAGAAAATGGAAAAGAGCTATTTATAATTACAAATTCTCCTTTTAAATTTGTGTAAACGATATTAAAGGAAAATCGTTTCTACTTTATTCTTTTTAGGAATACAGGAATGACGTACATGTTAGGCTCTAAATGGCGTCAGCTTTTTAAATATATTGTTGTATCGGCAAAGAAGCCTACTTTTTTTCAGAGTTCCAGTCCATTTCGTCTTTATAATGAACAATTAGATACACTTTCTTACGAAAAAATTATAGAACTTAAGCCCGGTAGCATATATGCACGGGTTAGTACTTTTAAATTCAAACAAAAATTTTTTTGGAGATTTTTTCTCATTCAAAAATTGAGTGATATTTTGAATATTCAATAAATTTGAACAAGCAAACATAAAATATTGTAGGGTAACATTGCTGAATTTTCAAAAAAGGCAGACTTTAAGAAACCGGGAGTAATTTATTTTGGTGATCATATATATTCGGATCTGGCAGAACCTATGCTGCGTTTAGGTTGGCACACCGCAGCTGTAGTTCCTGAATTAGCCGGTGAAGTTAGGTTCCAGAATACTGAAACATATCAAAGAGCTGTCAGCTGGCTTCAAATGTTGATTTATCTTATCGAAGAATATCAGCATTATGGTTTTGAAAACGATTCTTTGTGTACTGATATTATTCAAAAATGGGCTAACGAGCGTAAGGAGACTGAGTTAGTAACACATTTTAATTAAAAATTTTAAACCTATTTTTAAAATTAAGCATCGTTATAAATCGACAAGAACTTTCCAGTTTATTGGCAAAAAAAATTAAATTATCTTTTTGATTTGTAATTTAGGAATTTCTTGATGAAAACTTTTAATGTAAACTTTGGTTCTATGTTCCGCACTTATCATAACATGACATATTTTTATCGGCGTCTAAATCGTCTTTCCGACATTTACACAAGTCGGTTGCCTAATTTATTGCAGTATAACGACAACCATACATTTTTCCCGAGGCGAAATTCTCTTCCTCATGAGATCAATAATGTATTGCCGGGGCATATGATTGAACTGATAAAAAACGTAAAATATTATAACAAGCCCAATATATCTAATGTAAACAAAAACTCAGAAAAAGTTTAGTCACAAAAAATAACTAATATTCCTATTTTATAGAAATATTTGTAGGAATTATTTTTTTTAATTTTATAACTTTTACAATGCATATTTTTAATACGTAAATTATTTTTTTTTTATAAAATCACAAGTTACAAAGAATTAATTCGACACAAATCTTTGACTTTGTCGACAATGTTCTTTTTGAATACATAAGTACGGATATATAAAGAATTTCATTCGCTAAAAAATTTAGTTTATATATTTTTATTATATTTAGGGCTTTAAATAGTAAATATTGTTTCAGCATTAGGTATATCTATCAAAAAATTGTGCCTTTTAATATTATGCATAAATTTCCAGACCTAAGTGACTTAAACAAAATCGACACTAATTTCCCATTAAGCTGGAATTCTGTAAACTAATTGACCCGAAGAAATTCGACGTTTTAACTCTGTCCACAGAAGTCTGCGTTCTTTGTTAAGACTCGACAATAGTGAACCATTTTCAAGAGCTCTACGAGAAAGGTATGGCAAAACCTCTTCAACAGGACCGTATGGTAAATATTTATAAACAGAATAACCGGCTTGACCAAGCGAAAAAGATACCTGCAATTACGTAGACAAAATAATATTTTAATAAACTAAAAAATACTTAATTTTTAAGGTAAAAAATACATTAAAAAGAATTTGAATGCTATTGAAAAATTCATTAGTAGAGAAAACATTAAATACTTACTTGATCGCACATTCCGTAAAGTTGAGCAAAACAAATAACACGCTCACTCTAAATATTTATCGAATTATCTTTATTTGGACTAATTAATAAAAAAACAAACCGGCGCAATGCAACGATCCTTCATCAACTGAACAGCATAACGGATTGTTCCTTCCTAAAAAATACGATACGATGCTTTCCTTTTTTTGTTTATAATTTTATTTTTACAAATTATTTTTGCTTCTTAATACTTTATTTTTGTTTATATTTAATAAAGTAATGTATACAAAAAATCAACTCACATTATGTGAAGCAACCATTACTGAAACTTTAGATGAATCACGCTCATCCCTTTCATCCATTATGCGTTCCAAACAACGATGGTACATCGCAGAAGTTGCCTCCAAAATCAAAGGATAAAATACATAAAATTTTACAAAATAATCAATTAAATATTTACATCATAATTATCATTAATTGGGTCTTCATAACCAATTGCTTTAGAACGTTTTCGTTCCTGATCCATGTAAGCACCACGCACTAGCTTGCAACCAAAATGAAAATTGTCACGGCGAGCTAAATGCATATCAATGGTCATTGCGGCATAAGTGTTCTTTAAATAAGCTTGATATGTATTTAAAATTTGCCCTCCTTCCTTATTATATCTAAAACAGCTTATTACTACACGACCTCCTTATAAATGTAAGAGTTTGGTTAAAATTACTTATTAACCTTGAAAATATTATCTTAATTTTTAATATTAAATTATAAGTTTAAAGTTAATAGTTAAAACGTGCTTTCGCATAAGCGCAAGTGTAAGCCTAGAAATGGCCGGCTGGAAATAAGTTTGCTCAGCGTCAATCATAATCCGAATACCGCGATCTGCTGCATAATCCGCAATATGTACAAGGCGATTCATCATGTTACTGCACTAAAGCGTTATAAAAATAATTTATTTGTTCTTTTAAAACAAATCTTAAAAATTATTTGTTAAGTAACTTAATGTCACACTCTATCATTTTTAATAAAGTTTTTAGCATACCTAAAAGTTTTTTTTTAATTTTTAAATCAAAAAACTTTTAATAACCATAATGCAATAACATTTAACCTCTTGCTGTTCAGCTTTAGATAAATTAGTAATAAGTGGTTCAAGTTTTCCACTTTTAATATTTAGCACTTGAAACATTGATGAAATATCGGAATTATTGTCCAAAAGACGACCCCAATCGTAAAAATCAACAAAACCATCAGCATCAAAATCAGTAATCTGAAACCAATCTTTCACAAAACTTCTGTCGGTTTTAATACCCAGTTCCTAAAAAAATATAGGTCAAATCAGCAGACTCACACATTCTAACAAACAATTACACAGAATTCTTTCACATCATATAAAACCAAGCAAACAAAAAAAAAATCAACATACAAAACATGAGCTATATATATATGTTTATAAATATGTTGAGGATAGTATAACTTATATTATCCAAAACATCAATTAATTTTAAGATATGTATATATATAACAAATTAATTAATGTTTTTGATAATATAAGTTATATTATCCTCAAAATAAACTCTTTATCTTTTTAGTTTCAAAAAAATTATAGGGAAACAATGAAATAACAAATCTAAAATTAAATACAAAGTTTATATTACCTGCAACCTTTTCATAAAGTCGCCTTCGTTGATTTTGCTTAGCACCAAATTCTCCCATGTTGAGCCAGTCATTGCACGAAAAAAATTTTGTGTTTGAGCAATTGTTTCTGAAAGTTTTAATAGTAATTGAGGACGACCAAGTGCAGTAAGCTTAATAGCAGTAAAACCACGTCCATCAGTAGCTTCAGCTACAGCATTAATACAATTGCAAAAAATTTCAACATTTTTATCGCATTCACGCTCACCCGCATAAAAATAAGTCCTAAAAATGTTAAATAAAACAACAAAAACTTAGGAAATTTTTGTTTAAAAAAAGCTTATAGAATTTACTACGTTTCATTTTCATCAAGACTGCTTACTAAAAAATACCTTGCAGAAACCACATCTACACGACGATCTCCAAATTCTTTGTGAACAGTATAACGTTGATGAGTAATATCAACAACTTCTTTATCAACAAATGGTTGTGATGTAATTGCCTAAAAGTACAAATGCAGATATGAAAAGCTCAAACACAAAGACTTAAATTTTTTAAGCTATATAACTTTACAATTTCTTCCAACACTTATCATATTTTAAAGCCAAAAAGTTAAATCTTTAGAACCTACATCCGGAATAACATCTTCATTCCCAATAATACCTTCGACAGCCTTTTCTTCAGCTTCTTCTTGAGAGATGTCTGATTCAACACTATAATCGAGAATCGATTTTACACCAAATTTTTCTAATTTTGCGACTGTTGGTGCTACCTATAACTAAACATTTATAGCAATAACAAATATAAGAAATATCTAGCAGTATTGGTATTAAAGCATTCCTAACAATAAAACCAAAAAACAACTTTTTTTAGATTTTTCATAAAATTAAATAAATAGAATATAATAAAGAAAATTATTTTCTCTCATTAAAAAAGGCTTTAATGATTGTTAGGGGATTTGATATTTAAGATAATTAATTCATTGTTTTTAAAAGAACGTATTAAAGTATTTAATAAACTATGTTAAAAAATTTTCCTTATATAAACAAGAATAAAATTATACAAAGAATATAACCTCTTTTCTTGATTCTCCGGCAACAAAATGTCCGTAAAATGATGATTTCAATATTACTTTAAATAGGGTCCGACCAACAATTTTTCTTAAGAGTTGCAAAATTCGCTGATTATTTTGAACTAAAAAATCAAAAGAACACATTCGAAAAACTAACATACCGCGCATTAAATCTCGATTTGTTTTACTCTAAAATTATGCAAAATAAAAATATTGTTTCTTTATATCACAATTTTTTTTAATTCTATATTATATATCCATGATTTAAAAACTACAATTTTATTTGTTTTTTCATAAATAGATTTTTAAAATTATATCTAGTCTTACTATAAAAGTCTTAAATATTAATTTTAAATACTTTATTAATTTCTTAATTCACAAAAAAAAACCTTAAAAGCTTCTTTGGAATTTTCAAAAGACAAATCAAGCCTTTTAAAACATTGATCAACTTCTTTATGAATTTCAGGAGCGCGAGTAAGCGAATTAATTGGCGATGTAGCTGTTAATAATAGTTTCGCGCTCGTTGAATAACTATAAGATAAACTTCCGTCGTTAACTGGTAATCGCCTTGGCCTTCCAACGTGATTGAAATAAAAATAATTTAAAAAAAAATACTTTGTCGCTCCTCTACATGAGGGCGACATATTAAACAAAGCGTCTTTTTCAAGCGAAGTAGCTAGAAACAAGTTACTTTTAAACAAAATAGAACAATATTTTATCAAAAAATAAAAAAAACTTTTTTCTATTAAACAATAAAAAAGATAGCATTTATAATATCATTTTAACAATATAATTTATACCTAAAAATAACAATTTTTGTTCTTAATATTATAAATCATAAAAAATGTTGCTTATTATTAAAAGTTAAATTTTACAAACTTCTATCACTTAACTGCTTTATAGTTCCAAATATTTAATTAAGAAGTATTACATTGGTTCAAAATAATCCTTTTATTCAAGTTTAAAATAAATAATTGTATTTACGACTGAAAAATATTTTTAAATTTAGTTCAAAATTTTTGGTTGATGGCAAAAGTAAATGTTAAAATTGCAGACATAAAAAATCGATTAAAAATAAACTTTTAAACTTTTTATATTCTTATAAAATTGTTAACAAAAAACAAAATGTCAGTTCGAAAAGCTTTATTTTTCCTGTAATTCATAAAAACCGAAAACTGCAGCTAACTTTCTTATTTTTGTGGCACTTAAACTTATATTTAAAATACAATTTTATTTTGTTAATAAAAAATGAAATCTAATCATTGATTGGTTGCTTTATATTTTATGTTTGGTTAAATTTTGATTGGCTTTTCACGTATTTTACGAAAGGTTAAGAAAACAAAAGTTTTTCAAACGAGTTTAAACAAGTTTTTATTTATAATATTTATTAAAATTGATGTCGCATAAAATAACTTAAGAAAGCAAATTAAGACTTCTAACAATCTATAAATTGAAGCTTTATAAACGATTCAAGTCAAGTCTAATATTAGTAATACAAATAGTTGTTATGTTATAAGAAGACAATAAAAAAGAAAAACATAATAAATAGTGAAATATAGATAACAGAATCAAAGTCTATAAAATTGTACTTTACATAATTATAGAATATTATTTATCAAAAAAATTTTGGTGCATTATGCATTATATATTGCAAATACAACGTGATTTGACGTAATTTAGTAAAAAAATAGTTAAAATTAATATAAAAAACTCAAAACATTTCAATCTCTTAAAAATCAAACACATTTTCAGAAAAAAAATATTCTGTTTTTACCAAGAAAAAATGTTCGACATACAAAAATTGCAATAACAAGAAAATGTCTGCAAATGAAGAAAAAATTATGAAAGATATTCTAAGGCCATACATTTTTTAAATAAAAATCAAAAACAAGTCAGAAATAATTTTAAAAGCCATTTACTCTATTAAAAAAAATTGTCTAAAAATGTCTTTATATCTTTTGTATAGACTGTCAGTGTTTTGGAAAACTCACAAAAATAACCACCTAAGATTTACATTAGTAGTTATGCAGTCTTTTTCTGCGTTTATAGCACTCACCTATTGTGTTTGAGATAGCTGGCAATAAAAACATTTTAAAACAAAGAAAAAAACACTCCAGACAAAAAAATTTGAATACTACATACTTTAGAGAATTTAACGAAAAAAGCTCTGAATAAAACATGTAAAAATAATTTATGTGCAAAAAATTTGCGCAACGCTTTGATCTAAACTAGAAAATACTTTTAAAATATTGAAGACTATTAGGTATAGAAGAAAATACTAATGAGTAAGTAAAATTTTGAATGGCGTTAGGATGCGTCTAACGAATAAAAGAAATAAATTTTGTCGCTGGCTGGCTAGCAGTAAGTTGATGTCAAGCAATTTACTTACACTTTATGAGGCAGACAGCTCATTGCAATCTTTTTTGCCATGTTTATTACATTTTTTTGCCGTAGTGTTTTTATTTTTTTTGCAAGTGTATTTTTCTTTACTGGTGTATATTTATTACAGAATTATAAAGTAAATAAAACTATTTTAATATAGAAGTTTAAAATAGGATAAAATTAAAGGTATTTATTTAATAATAGAATTGATAAAATAATTATTATTGCACTTATAAAAAACTATCATTTTTTCATTCTATCAAATTGTTTAATCTTTAAGCTTTTTCCATTTTCCCATTTTTCTTTTTTAGATTAAAAAGACAAACATGATTGTGTTACTTAATATAACAAATATAAAATATTGCATGCTCTCTCTCATTTTATCCGAGCAGCCTTAAAATTTAAGGAATAAAATGATCAAAACATTTGTTTGCAAAAATGTGGAAGCCTAAGCAATTAAATTAACTAATTTTAAAATTGTTATAAAAGTTTAATTCTTGGAAAGAGAGTTCACTTTATGTTAATTTTAACTATTATAACAAATTAAATAACCTATAAATGATATTTAACTAAATTCATGGTGTGATATGTCATCTCCATGGCCGGTAGACAAAGGCGAATCAGAAGTAGTTTCTGATGACAAAGGCAGAAAAGCGTAGCATGTTACATCACCATGCGAAGCTTGACAATATGTGTCAGTATAAGCAATATATGAAAAATCTGCTTTAGCACATATTACATTGATTTTGGCAAAAAGCTTTTCTTCCGCAGCGGTCTGAATAGCTCGCTTTGAAGATGTAGGGTCATTTGTAACATTCTAAAATTTATAAATAGTTTGAAAAGTTTTTTTCGTAGTATTTAAAACAACTTTTTATTTTATAAATCAAAAAAGTAAACCTACACAAATGTTAAACAATTCTTTAGACATTCACAAATTTTTAATCTACTTTAATTTTATATAGTAAAAAAATGCATTTAATTTTTTTTTAATGGAATAACATTTGTATCTATGAATACATATAAAAATTAAAAAAAAAACTGTATGAAATTTTTTAAAATACTATTATTTTAATTGCAAAAAAACACATTATTGCTGATTATTTTAGATTTGTCTTTCTAACAAATTTTTAATTAAATAATTTTTAAAAGAAAAAAAAATGAAAAAAGAAAACAAATATTACCTCTTCAATCACTTTTCTTAATTTTTCATTATTACATGTTGGATCTTCATCCATTTCGGCGGCCAAAGCAGAAAAAATGCGTGCTCCATGTGTGCGTGCACGATGACGAAAACGACATGGCATACCACATTGACAACAACAATCATTTGTTGGTGCTACTGAATATGTAGGTGAAGGCTGATAAGTTGGTATCGGTGCTACATATCCGCCACCACATCCGCATGGTGGTGGTGGTAGTGGTGGGGGACAAGGAAGAGGCAGTGGGCATGGTAAAGGTGCTGGTGGTGGAGGGCAGAAAGTTGGTGGACAAGGTGGTGGAATTGGACATAGAGTTGGAGGACAGACCTAAAGGCTTATTATTGTATTGACTTAAGTTGTACTAAATTTGACAAGATTCAAATGTTTAACAAATTTAGAAAAACAAAGAATTATTTTTTATATATTTATAGGTATTTCGATATCCTTTAAATTGAAAATATAAAAAGATAAATAAAAGTTTTATTAAAAAATCAGATTGTGTAAAAATTTTTCTACTTTAAAAACTTATAATTAATATTAAACAAATTGAAAATGTTAATTTACCGGCACCGGTGGTGGTAAACAAGGTGTTGGTGGTCTACAACCACAGCCTCCTGTGAAAAATGCTTCAATATTTGTGTTTATACTCAATATTATCAATAAAGTCAAAAAATGGCTAAAAAAGTTTGAATTCATTGCTAGATTATCTAAATATAACAAGTTTAAATTTATTAAATTGTATTTATATATGGTATAAAATTTTTATAGATGTTTATAGAAGATGAACATGAGTTTATTTTGAGAGAAAGCACAATTATTAAAAAAATTTTACTTTTATTGACTAAAAAAAAGCCAACTAAAAATCAAACCTAAAAAACAATTCAATGAATTTCTTATTACATAAAAGGATGTGAAACTATAGAAAATATTTAATATTAGAACAAAAATATTGAATATATTTCACTACCCTTTACCTATTTATATAAATAAAAATATTATGGGAGGTTTAACAAAATTTTCATTGAAAAGCATTCCAGTATAAGCAGTGCAAAACTTTCTAAAAAAAACATTGAGTGTTACAAAACATGAAAATCATAGTTATGCAATACCATTATGAAAATCATTTTTTATAGTATTGTTAATGCGTTGCTTCATAGAATTTTCATATTTTTTAAAGTACCTTTTTTTCACTTTTTTCTTTTTATTTCTTTGTCTTCTTAATTTTATGCTTGTTTTATATTTGCTTCTAACTTCAGTAGCTTATGTTTTTTTCCTCTTTAGCCTTTCTTTGTTTTTTCCA
>JANSTW010051357.1:0-12562 GCA_027564275.1 Diadocidia ferruginosa
TATTTATTTAATTGAGAGTTAAATTTAGGCTTTTACAACTGCAAAATTTATTGTCCACTTACCAGACGAAAAACAACAAAATGAAACACTACGTACAGAAAATAAACAATTTGATCAATTTGTTGAAGGAAATTCTAAATTCAAATTTATTGACGATCGAATGGGCAATTCGAATAACATAATTGTTGTAGACTTGAACCAATTACATGGAAATGCAATCTATCGCATTAAGGCTGAAAAAGAAAAGAGTGATGAATCATCTTCTAATATTATTTATTCTATTGATAATAGTGAAGATCATGAAGAATTACAATTATTTAGAATTGATCCAGTAACCGGAGACTTGTTTGTAAATCAAGATAAACTAAATTTAATAATTAATGGTAAAAGCAAAGAATTCGAAGTATTAATTGAAGCTAAAAATACTGCTAATGATAAAATTATGCGCAAAATTTATACTTTTCAATTTGTCTCTAAAGGAAACCATAATCTTAAAAGCCCTACAATATCTAATGGTATTCAATTGCAACAAAGTACTATTGCAGACAAGCACTTTAAATTAGAAACAATGTCAACTTTAGGTAAATTAGCGTCTACCGCAGTGAATTTTCGTTCACCTTTACCAACACAACCATTGTTCCAAAACTTAACTTCACCGGAATTTGAATCAAATGAATTTAAATTTGTGATCAAAAATCCACTACGAGATCAACAAATTGGAAGATTGCCATTGCGAAATAATATTGAAAACAATTTTGATGTTCGTCCTGTACAAATATTTATTGAACCTATACGATTTCGCAATTGGTTTGCAGTCGACTCACGGGTTTATTTTTAAATAACTTTAAAAAATTATAAAAATTTTTGCTTTTTTTTATTACAAATATTAATTGCAAAGTTTTTTAATTGAATTAAATAAAATTAACTTTATTATTTTTTTAGACTGCGTTTCTTTTTGTTCGTCAAGTACCTTCTAATTTAACTGGACGTCAACGCACTGAATTCCAAGTAGTTGTACAAGATGCAACAAATACTCAATTACAATCAAGGGCTAATGTCATTGTTGATTTTATTCTCCCTTTACCCAATACATCTCTTGTTGAACAACAATTATCTTTTAGTACCAATATTCCAACAATTAGGATAGATTCAACTGCTAATAACGAGGAATTTTCAACTGATGACGATAATAATGTTATAATTAAGCAAGATTCATCATTAGATTTATCAACTAGAACAACACAAAGACAGGTATGATTTTTCAAATTATTTTTAAATATTTTTAATCATAATATAAAAATGTTTTGTTTTTTTTATGATTTTCTATTTAGCTAAACGACAATGTTTTTCCTAAAACTGGGAGTACGAAAACAACAAAATTGGACAAAAATTTACGATTTACAATTACAACAAATGAAGTCGAACATAAAAGCACACCAACTAATTTTCACAGTAATTTACCTAAAGGGATAGTTATGACTACATCAACTCCTAATTTTTCAACAAATTTGCATCAATTTATGGGTAGCAGTAATGATCGGAAAGAAGAAGATGAAAGTTTCAGCACTTTATTTACCAATGCCATAACGCCACTAATGTCTACAATTATACCAACAATTGAAGATGACAGTGCTCAGCTTAAGTTTTTGCAAACTACAAAAGCAGATTTTATAAAAGAAAATACTAGTGAAAATGGAAATGAAAACAATGAATTATTACAATTTAAGCATTCCCTTTATACTGCAGTTTTGTCTGAAGGAAACTATGGTAGACGAGGCGCTCTTGTTACTCTTAGACCTGAATCTCTTCGCCAGGTTTAAATAACTTTCTATATATTTACAATACAAATTATTGCTAATTGACATATGTATTTAGAAAAAAATTAAATATTAACTAAATTTTTTATGGAATTTATCAATATTATAACAAATAAGCTGCTGTTATTTGATTTTCTGCTTAAAAATTGATATTTTTTTATCCTACATATGTTTATTTTTTTATGAAACTCTAACCCTTTTTTGCAATTATAATTTAGGGAATACCAAAAGGTGCTTCTTTTTTTATAAAGTCAGAAAACCCAACTCTGCCTTTCTATGTACATAGTGACAATGGAGATTTAATCGCATTTGCAGATATTGATCGTGAAGCTATAAATATGTATCAATTTAAAGTAGTTGTAAGTTAATTTACTTTTAATAATTATAGTTAAAAAATAAAGAGAAAAGATACAAAACTTATAGTTTTAAAAATTTTGTTCAATTTATATTGCTTAAGTTAGAAAATTTAGGCTTTATTAAAAGAATCGAACAATAGTAAAAATAACGCAAAAGTTTTACAAGCCGAAACTCAAGTTGAGGTTACAATTTTGGATGTAAATGATAATTTCCCGCAATTTGTTGATTCGGATGATTTTGTACGCGCTATTGCTATTGATGTTTTGACGCCTATTGGCGTTACATTGGCTCAATTCAACGCTACTGATGCTGACGAAGATAATCAAGGCCGAGTTTCATATCGAATTGAAGATGACCCTAGTAAAATGTTCAAAATTGGGACGCAATCAGGTCTAGTATTTTTTAATGATATGTTTTAAAGCTACATAAGAACATTTATATTTAAGAATCTTACATTGAAACATAAATAAAATTACTTTTTTTAAATTAAGTCTTAAAAAATTTTTAGGCAAACTTATATTAGCCAATTCACCGCCTGCCGACTTAACTCAAGATGTTTTTTACCTTAAAATTATTGCACTTGATGGGGGGCGTCCTGCACTTAAAACATCTTATCTTGTAATATTTTAACATTTTTATTTTGGTAAATATTATTGTAAAAGTTTTACTATAAATTTGCATATTTAAACGTAAAATTTTACTTTTTGACTAAACTAAAATTTTTAGTTGCGAGTTGAAATATTTCCGAACTCCTTGGGTCGACCAGCTTTTAAAAAAAGTGAATATAAAGCTAATATTGAGCAAAATGTTGACCTTACAGACGAAACATTTATTGCGCAAGTATTGGCTGGTCCATCAAAATTCGAATATAAGTTTAATAGTTAGTTTTAGTATAACTCTTGCTTTATAAATCGTTAAAAATTAATTTGGCTTTTATAATAAAAAAAAATTAATGTTGAAAAATAAAATTAGTGGAAATTATTTTGCTTTTAAAACTATGTTTTTTGTAAATTTTAAGATACATTTTGATTGATTAAAGGAAATATTTAGATCCCTCATCAGATTTGTTCAAAATTAGTGAGAAAGGAATTATTCGATTGAATCGTCGTCCTTTAGAATCTGAATTAAACCGTCAGTATACACTTAATGTCATTGCTTCAAACGATGCGAACAATCTAAATGCCGACGCAATAGAGTCCGCTAGCACTACGGTTAGTATCCGTTTTTTTTATAAATAACATTTTTATTTAAATTAATTTTAATGATTTTTAAATACTAAAAGTATAGCAAAGAAATATATTCAAATAATGTAATTTATAGGTAACTGTATTTTTGGAAGGTTTAAAAACAACTCAGGCACCCACAACATTAGTACCAACTCCTTCTTTGCCATTGGCTAAACTCAATGGAAACAATCAGCAACAACAATGTGATTTTGAATCAAAAATGGTTAATGTTGAATTACAAGAGAATCTTATTGGTCGTTATTCTCTAACTAAATTAAAAACAAAGAATTGTAAAAGTTATGGTGAAATTCGCTATATCATCCATCAAGGCCAAATTGACCAAATTGAATTGAATGAAGTAACCGGTGAGCTCTTTGCTGTTAAACCATTTGATAGAGAAAAGAAAGGATTACATTTTGTTGTTGTAAACGTCACGTTCACATCTCCCTCGAGCAATAACGTCAATAATGATAGAACTGAAACCGATGTTCGTTTGAAACGTCAAATAGCACCAAAAACATCTGCTGTAAATCCAATTGTTGAATGTATATTTTTTATCAATTGACTAAACATACGTTAACTGCTTTTAATTTGAAAAAAAATTTTTAACGTGTTTACTTTTATAAATTACATATGTATTAAATATCTGAAAAAACATTTAGATGCTAAAAGCAAACTGGTTGATCAACAAGTACTAATTATTATACGTGTACTTGATGAAAATGATAATGCGCCTGTATTTTCTCGTATAAATGTTAATGGAATTTATGTTTTTGTAGCTGATTGGCAAACACCTTTATTACATCCTATAGCTAGAGTTCAGGTTAATTTTTTATTTACTGGATATACTTCATTAAAAATAATGCTTTTGTATTTTTGTATTTTTGAACTTTCTAAATTTTTTTTTTTAATTTTAGGCTCACGATTCTGATTTGAATTCTCATGGCTTAAATTATTCATTGCGTTCAGTGAAAAGCGATTATTTTGCAATAAACTCTACAAGTGGCGTTATTACGCTTCAAAAATCGTTAGTTGGTACAGAAGACATTTTTAAAATAGAAGTTGCAGCTTCAGACGGACTGCATGAAACGCGGATACCATTGCATGTATGCTCTTAACATTTTTTATAAATTAATTTTGTAATAGAAATATAAGATGAATTTTTTATCAAAAGAAAATAGCCATAAACTATACTCTATTAAGTTTTTTAATTTAAAAATACATACAAATAGTAATTCTTTAAAAAGTAAGCATTCAAAGAAAATTTTTATAAGTAATTACAAGTTTGTATTAATAAATAAAATCTTTTAGATTTATAAGCTCGAACCTGGAATTAATGTAGTAATTGCTGCATTTGATAAATCAGTTGACCAAGTCGACGAGAGAATGGTTGAACGTGAGCTCAGCCAGGCTTTAGGTGCAGAAGTAAATGTGCTTGTAAAACAAGTCTTTGTTGGAGACGAAGGACGTATTGATGCAAGTAAAAGCCATCTAGCTTTGTACGCACTTGAAAAACTGACACATATCCCTATTTTGGGTGATAAACTCAAACTGTAAGGCTTTGTTTTTTTTCAAATTACTTTATAAATTTAGAAAATAAATTGGATTTTTGTAGACTTTTGGATGAACGTTTACCTGGTATAAAAAATTCGTCTGTTGCGTTGACGAATTTGTCTATTGTAACCTTACCGGTCACCCAAAACAATTTCCAATTTTCGTCGTTTGAACTAATCTTTTTTATTCTTAGCGTAATACTCGTGGTCTTTACCAGCTATTTAATATTTCGCTTGTTAAATACTTACAAAAAGTATGTTTTTTGCATTTCAAAATTATATAATACTAAGGAATATTTTAATAATACAAAGCTTGCGCAACAAGATTTTTATCCAACAAGATTACATAATTATTTTATCTTTAACATATGTATTCTAGACGGCAACTAATCAAAAAGCCAGATATGGAATACATGGTAGGTAGTGAAACTGCTGGGCCCCGTCCCTACAATGTTGAGTTGATAACACGTAAAATGGCACAAAACATTTTAGCCGCTCGTCCATTGCCCGACCCATTTGAAGAAGTTACATTAACGTAAGGATTTATCAGAGTTTTGTTACAATAAGAAGAGATTACTTTTATAGGCCAGAATCTAGGGCAACAATGATAGCTTCTTCTGGTATTTATAACCCGCCTCGCACAGACGCAAGTGCTTCAATGACGTCCATAAAGTTAGTTTATTTAGCGATTATACATTAAATTAAAATTTTCTAATAATCTTTAGCCAAGAAAATAGCAGAGACGAATTGCAAAAAAGCTGTAGTCTTCAAGGAACTCACCGCAATCCGGTATGTTTCAACTAAAAAATTTAAAACTAATACGCATTTTGTTTCCAAAAAAAGAAAATATATATCGTTACAGTAGTATAACAAAAGTACAGATTATTACTGCAAGTAATTAAACTATTTTAGAATTTTGAAAACTCCTCTTCCGAATCTTCTAGTTCAAATGCTAGAAAAATTGGAAATCGATTGGTTCCATCAATAACGATCGGGTCAACAATGGCTTAAAAGCTTTAAATATTCGATAAAATAAAGTTTACACATATTTTTTTCAAATTATTAAAATACTGATGTCCTTTACATTTTTTTACCCCAAAAGTCTTCTCGGTGTATTCCAATTTTTTTGAACAAAATTATTTTTATTTGCCATTTTGTGCCTATTTGCCATCTTACTAAATTATTTATTAGTCGGTAGAATTTCATGCAAAGATGACTTAAATGTAAATTTTATAAACATAAAAGATTAATTCTTGTAAATTCTATTGCTAAAAATCCTAAAAATCCGTAGCTACCTTTAAACATACTTAAATATTTTAATAAGGATTTTTTAATTTTATATTCAAGATTGACCTTTAAGATATATATGTTTATGTTATGTCACACTATACAGGAGTTACTATAAATATTTTTTGAACTTCTTATTTCACAAGACCTTCGTATTTATGCATTTAAGTCTCTTTTTTTATTTAATAATGTTTTAATCAAAAAACAATAAAATATTTTATAATTTTTGAAAATCATATATAAATAAATATAGATTCACTACACATATTTTGTACTTTTTAAAGTCAGATAAGTGAATAAAATATGTTAAAAATTGTCAGTATAGTTATGAACATTGGGGGTGCAAAAAGAAACCAATATGATAAACAAGAAAAAAATTGTAAAACCATAAACGCATTTGTCGAATTAAACCGGAAATAGAAATCTTTCTCTATTTTCTAATTGAAGAGCACTGAATTGGCCAGAATATACAATTAAATACAGGACAAAGTATCACTGACTTAAATAACCCTGGTAACCAACCACAATTGTATCAAAAACTTTCCTCCTGTCTCTATTTCAAGAAATAAATTACTTAAAATTTGATGAAAACTAAAAAAATTGGGAAAGGGATGCATTTTGGAGTATACAAATAAAAAATGGAAAACATACGTAATAGAGTAAACTTTCAGTTCTTTTATAATAAACAGTCTAACATTGATAAAATTATTTTTAGTCATATTTTTCCAACAATTTTAATATTAATAAGTAATAATACCTATATGTATTAAATTTTTGTATTTTAAAAGTTGATAATATAGATAATACAATAATTCTAATGGTTGGCCTAATCCAAATGAAACAAAATAATAACATATTTTTATTTTTGTAATAGCACGCCCAAGTCCCACTATATTAAATTTTTTTACCTAAATTTACAACTTTCTATACATTATTAAATTTATTCGGAAAAGTATATCTCATAAAAATTTTTTCTGTTATATCATTTTAAATATTTCTTAAAAATCATTATTTATAATTTTAATTCATTTATTAAATAAGATAGCTTATACTTTACTTAAGCATTACGAATTCAATATCATCAAAAAATTTGAAAAAAAAATACTCCTGGCGCAATTTTTCATTTTGATTATACTTTGACAACCTTTCATTATATGAAAGTGTGTCAATTACCATGTTTGCAAAATTCTAATGTTTATATCATTTATTTATAAAAAAATAACAATTCCTGTCGTATTCCACCCAGTAGGTGGGTGGAATAGCCTAACTTTAGACATTTTTGGTACTGAATTTCTGGCGCAGGCGGAAGAGGTGCAATTTTGCTTAAGAACAAGTTCATTTTTTTTAAATAGGAAGTCAAATAATAATAGTTTTTGAAATGATTGAAAGATGGGGTGGATTAGAGATAGCATATATATAATACTGCAAGTCTCGTTATCTTTTAACTTAATAATTTTTAATCCAAAGATAATAACATATTTTACAATTTTCAAAAATCGTATGTAAGTAAATACAAATTTGTACTTTTTATGTACTGTGTAAATGAATAAAATATACTAAAACTAGTCAGTAAAAATATAAATATTGTGCCGAATTGGATGCAAAGACAATTCAATAAGATATACAAGAGAATAAAATATTTTAAAACCATAGTGTCATAAAAAGTATTTGTCGAATTAAACCGGAAATAGAATTAGTTACGCTAAAATTTCCATAGATTGAATAATTCGCTCAATAGAGCGAGTAGCACCTTCTTTCATTTTCTAAAATATTTATAATTAATCCTTCAAGTTAAAATTTTGAAAAAAATAATTACAGTAAGTTTCATAAATTCTAGGAAACGTTGTAGTTGTTCAATCATAACTTGCAAGTTTTTTTCAGGTAACCATTTTTTTACTACATCTGCCAATTTCTAAAATTTTTAATAAGCATGAAACTAAGTTTAGTCTTTTATTAACAAAACAAAATATAATATAAATAAATGTATGTGTTAATAATTAATTACATTTACTCAAATACAAAATAAAAAACTACCTGATCTGTTTGCAGCAAACATCCAACCAATAATGCAAGATACGAAGCAATCATACTGTCTTCCATATGCGCTGATGCTTTATTCATAACTGACTGTACAGCATTAAGCATCTCATCCTCGCTCAACTCCACTGGTCTATGAAGACGATTATCGGTAGGACCATTGTCCGTTTGAGAGCTATTTCCCTGATTACTCGATTCATCGTCTTCAATAGGCTCTTCAAATATGTCATTATCTAATTCCTCATCTAATGTCCGTGCTGTCACATCATGTTTCACAAAAAGCTAAAACATACACAATAATTAAAGTTGTATATGCAAAGATATTAATTTAAAATACTTTTCAATAACATAACAACGGGTTAAGAATACAAAACAAAAAAATAAACAAGCCTTTGCAAGAGCTTCCAAAACAGGAGTGTTTGATGTTGTTTTAGTACCCGTGTCATACACTTTAACATTAAATTCCAAAATTTTTTGCCTATTAGCACTACAACGCTCAACCAAATTTACCAATAACCCGTACATCTAAACTTTTTAAATCTGAATATAAATTACGTTATTATTTAAAAAAATAATTACCATTACACAAAGATCAAAAAATTTGTCTTTAAGCACAAGTCGGGGCGCAACATATGTTAAAATATGCAAACAATTAATAAGAAAACCGTCCTTCTGCCCTAGTTTTTTACTGCATACCTCTAAAATTTTAAATATTACATCTAAGACAAATATTCAATTAACGTAATTACGAAGACAATGTTTTCATAGTAACCTCAAAATATATATTACAAGTCAAATTAGAATTCATGTACTTATTACTCACAACACATAATAAAAAATACCATTTTCATGAGAAACATTCATAAAAACTCTAGATAACAAGCATATGCAATCCAGCATTTGAGCCAAAATTTGAGTTTTAGTTGAAGAATCAGATGAGCCAACTTTTTCAATCTCAAACTTATCCGAAAAAACTTTGAAGAAGTTCAAAAACCTAAAAACAAGTAAATTTTCTGCATAAAAAGTTAATAAAACCGTCTTAATGTATACAAAAACAATACTTACTTCGCTCCAGATTCCAAGAGAAGACTATTACGATGATTAATCAAATAAGCTTGATTCTTTTTATTAAATGCCGCAGCCTTAAAGATCAAAATTTTTCAGTCCATTAAAATAAAAATAATTAAAATACAAACGTTTTCTAAAATCCTAAAGCAACGTTCGATTTCCTCCAAAATCAGCATTGTATTTACACCAACATTATTACTGTAAGAATAAAAAAGCTTTAAGACGGCTTTGTCCACTAAAAAAATAATGTAAAAATTACTAATCATTTAAAAAACGTCAATATAAACTTCATTATTATCATATTAATACTAAATTTAAAAACGTACATTTGGCTACTATAAATTGCAAACAGCCAGAGTTTAATAACTCTGATTTAAAATATACATTATGTTCACGAACAGAAATATAAGCTAAAGCTTCAAGTATCAAAAAAGAAGCCGAAAGAGTCTCTTCAGTAGCACTAAAACTAATAGTCTTGGATGTCCTTTCCAAACATTTATTCAACCAATCATTAATTATTGACCAAATCTAAAGTTGACAATTCTAAATTTCAAATTAATACTCTATAATTAACAATAAAACAAAAAATAGAATTTTTTAACTGCGTTTAAAGTAGATTTAGAATACACAATAAAGTATCTATTTTAATATTTTCCTCATCCAACTAGCAAAAGTTCAAATAATAAACAAACCAATGAACAATGTTTTTTAAAGTCAGCATCAGCATTACTTTGATTTTTTTCCTGCCTCAGCAAATCAGAAATTAAACAAATTGAAGCGTCCGTAATAGGTATACTTTTTTGATCGCGTGCAAGAAAATAAACAATGACTGAACTAGTTAAAGACAAACGCTAAAAAATATATAGTAAAAAACATAAAAGTTAATACAATTAAAAAATTAAACCGAATTATCTTGCATATCATTAAAAGCCGAGAATATCTTATCCAATACATTTTGCATCCTTAAAAAACGTCGAAATTCTGGAGAAGTGCATTTTTTGGCAAGTTGAATGGCACTAAATTCGTCATTATTAAAAAATATAAGTAGTAATATTTTACAAAAAAACATCAAATTAATTTATTCAAAAAATTGTAAAGATGAATGGTAAACCTGAGGTGCTTAAGATTATGTGATGCACTTTCATTTAAAAGTGTAGAAAGAATATACTCTAATTCTTGTTTAAAGTCGTCTAATTCACCGGACTCTAAACATTGCTGCGGTTGTTTAACTTTCTGCAAACGACTTTGCGTCGTCAAAGTCTTAGTTTGATTTGTAATAACTCGTACATTATCGCCTATCTATAAAATTAACAAATAAAGTTTTGTTTAATAATAAAAATGCAAAAGTAATACCATTATGAGAAAGCAAAAAGAACCTTAAAACAAATACTAGAATTTTAAATCTAATACCGTGAAGAAAAGTAGAGAAAACGGGAAATAACAATAGGTATTCATATCAAAACCAAAATTTGTTTAAATGTTTTTCAATTACTTTATACTTTTGCGGTAGTTTAATACTTGCCATCAAAAAAATGACCTTTGGAGTACATAAACAACTACTAATAACTAACAACTAAATTTGTTTTAGTTTTTTCATGTACATTTTGCAATTTCGCTACAACTTAAGCTTGCCCTATACATGTGAGATTTGATTTTAATATTATAATACCCAAGGCAAACTTTAAAGGAAATGATTATTAAAATATTGAATAAATAAAAATTTCTTAAAATAACATACAAAAAAATTATGTTTAATTTAAATGATTTATAATCTCGATTTTTAAATAGATTTCTTCATAAACTACTTTGTGACGTTGTAGATCAATCAAAGAAATAGATATAATTTTAATATCATAAATTAAATTTTTGATTCATTAAAGTTGGTAGATAGATAAAAATATTAGACACTAAAAAAAGTCAAATAATATTTAACATTACTTACGTCATCAAATTCTTGGGAATCAGACCACGTGTGGCTGTAAACAACCTTTCGCCGAGCAGGCATAAAAAATTTTTGATTTCCCAAACTAGAGTCGTTATCCCCCTCCGTAATTTTAATTTTTTTTTCGTTTGCATGCTGACTTTCAAAATCAAATTCATCAATTGCAAAACTTGAATTAGGACTTGGACGTTTTGGTGCAGTATTGAAGCATGAAAGTTTAGATTTTGTAGATGAATATACTGATGATCCCTGAACATGCCCATTTAATTTAAAAGATTCCTCATCACTATCGTCCGACTAAAAAAACAATAACTCCATAAATAAAAAAATACATTTAAACTGTAATAAAATTTAAGTATAATTATAATAGAAGATAAAAATGTCCTCTTATTTAAAAAAGCTCTTATCAAAAATTTTCTTTTTAAAATTCCACTAGAACTTTAAAAGCGGAGATTTTTCTGAAATTATAAGGTATTTTTAATTGTTGTGCTATAAAAATACCAAATTCATTTTTAGTATAATTCAACTTAATTTAGTTTCGATAACAATAATTTCGAAAAATAAATAAATTTAAATATTTCCCTAATAAAAATAAAAGCTGCCTTTAATGGTTACACTTTAAAGTTTATGTAATACAAATAGGTCTATTACATAACTGAGTTTTGAGAAATACATTATTTTGAAATCAGACTGAATAAAATTACCTGTTCAAAACCCGATTGAACATTTGTGGGAGACTTTGCAACTAATGAAGAGGATAAAGGTGCTCTAATTTCAATATTTTTCGTAACATTTTTTCTAAACTTTATGCATAATAACATTTTATTCAATAGCTAAAGGTTAAATATTGAAAAGAGTACATTGCCGTTTTTTGTTGATTTTCCACCTCTGGAAAGCTCGTTGATTCTTGGCTGAAATAATTTATTAAACTAAAAGCTTGCATATATAATCAAAAAACTATTGTAGACCATAAAAAAATATTCAACACATCAAAAAACCTTGAACTAGCTGAAGAAGAACTATTTGAATCAAATATTGAATCAAAGAGTGATGCAGCATTATCAACCGTAGATTTCGTCGTTGAGTTTCGAGTGAGATTTTCTGCGCTCCGCATCCTCTTCACTTGAACAGAAGAGGACATTCGTTATAAAATGCAAAAGTAGTAAAACTTGAACTTTTGTTACGCTTTCCACAAGAAATTCGAATATTGGATAGTAAAGTGCTATTCTAAAGGAGTCGTGTTGAGACAGCGCTCAATCTAAATAGTTTTTTTTT
>JANSTW010051368.1:0-12561 GCA_027564275.1 Diadocidia ferruginosa
CCTATTTTCCTTATTTTTAGTGCCTTTTTAGGTACCTAAAACCATATTTTTTATTGCCTATTTTTCCGGTCTCTAGTCATGACATCGTTTTTATATATCTTGTGTTCGAGCTTTTAATTCTAAATAAATTCCACTCTCGGAAGCCATTGATCCTGGTAGTTTTTTCAGTTTTAACGGAATTTGCGTTTTTTCATTTGGCAGAAATTTAAAATTCAGAAGTAAATAAAAGAGGACAGCTTTCACTTCCATCAGAGCAAATCGGGAAGCTGAAATAAAAATGTAAATAATTGAGGGAGTCAATATGATCGCTAATTGTTTACCAATGCAATTGCGTGGCCCAAGACCAAAAGGAATATAGGTACCAGACACTATTTCATTCTTATTTTCATCATTAAATCTCTCTGGATCAAATTTTTCGGGATCGGGAAAATATTGTGGACTACGATGCAAAGCAATAATTGGTATCCATACTGGTTGTCCCTTGTAAATAGTAAATTTATTTACACCATCATTATAATCGTAATCCCTGACACAAAGGCGATCAGTCAACGGAACTGGTGGCCATTTTCTTAAAATTTCTGAAATGACCTGATCCATATATTTCATGTTTTGTAGAAGATCATAGGAAACTCGTTGTCCAGTACATTTTCTCTCAGTTTCGACAATTTCTTTGTACAATTTATCTTGAATATCCGGATTTAATGCTAATTCATACGATGCAAATGACAAAAGTGTTGAGCTTGTTTCAAATCCAGCAGTAAAAAATAATAAACATTGAGCTATCAATTCGTTATCACTCCAGTCTCGGTTCATAACTCTCTTATCACTGAATTCATGCGCAGCTTGAATGTCTGGCAAATCACTTTTCGTTTCTTGTAATGTTGATTGTTGCTTAAATGCTCCTTTTTTAATTTGCATTATTATATTTATCATATCAGGTCGTGATATACCTTCCTTTTCTCTTGTCTGTATGTTAGTAGTGACCATTTCTCGAAAAAATCTTGTGACATTTTTACTAATTACAGGTATGTCTAAAAATCTCATAAGATTTGGCATATATTTTATCAGCAAAATTTTTAGGATAAATTTTTTACTGGAATTATCTAGATATTTTTTTCCAGTAATAAAAAAAACATTTTTATCATTTTCAAATGAATTCACTTTGATTCCAAATGCCGTTGACGCGATTACATCGTTGGTGAATTTTGAAAAAATATCCTTCATTTCATAATTGTGAGCTTTACCTTTTGCTACTTTTGTCTGCAAATAGGACGACATGTCATTAGCCGTCTCAGTTACCAATTCAAACATTTGCCTCATTTTACTACTAGTAAATGCTGGACTTAATGTAGCACGCATTTGACGCCATTTTTTACCGCGTAACATAGTCAAAATATTTCCAAGAATTACATCCGATTTTTCATCAAAAATTATTGAATGATCTTCAAAATAATCGAAATCCTTTACGGTCAATTGCTTTATTACTTCTGGGTCACGCACACAAAAGTAAACAGTTCGGAGTGAAAAAAATCCAAATATTCTAAAAAATAATTCTAAATTAATGAAATGTTCTCTATTATTCGATTTCACACATACTTAGCACTGGGACATTTATTGTACAAATCGATAAAATAAAGATCTGATCGTAATCGATTGAATGAATTGGTTATAATGCTTCCGAATATAAATTGTGGTTTTATATAATCGACGCCAATTCTCTCAAAATAATCAAAGTTTTTCGTAATCCATTTATATAGTCCATACAAAATTAGCGTAACCCCAATTCCAAGCAGCATTTTTTCCAACATTCTGAAAATTACACATTCAAAATATAGTATAGCTATATGATTAAGCATAGCGACCTTATTAGATAAATATGAATTTGTTTAACATTTAATAATGCTGAAAAACGTGCGAAATGACATAACACCCAAAAGCTTTCAATTATAAAGCTTAAATACGCATAAATTTACACCCAAAAAATATATATTTGTACCTTTGCTAAGTTTATAATAAAAAAAAAATTTGAATGATTTGCGGTCTTCGTTTTTAGAATTAAGAAAAAAGCTTTTGTAAAGCTTTTAGGCGGTATGTCATGTCATCTTTGGAAAGCATCGCAGATAAAATTTTTTAAAATTTAAAAGGAAATATAAAAATAAAAGAAATAAACAACTTTTTTTTATATGCAAAAAAATACTTTATTCCAAATTATTACAAATTAATAAACACATTATTGTTCAACTTAATTAAATTTATATTTCAGCGAGCTTTTAATTCAAGATGAAAACCATTTTCCGGCATCATAGCACCAAGCATTTTCTTCAATTTTATCGGATTTTGCGTTTTTTCATTTGGTAAAAATTTAAAATTTAACAATAAGTAATAGATGACGGCCTTTACTTCCATCAGAGCAAATCTGGAGCCTAAATAATTAAAAACAAATAGAAGTTAATATATATACAGAGGCAAGCTAATACAAAATTACCTATGCAATTTCGAGGTCCAATACCGAAAGGAATATAGCTACCAGAAACTATATCACCTTTATTCTCATCATTAAATCGTTCTGGATCAAAGGTATCGGGATTTGGAAAATAAAGTTCATTACGATGCAACGCAATAATGGGTAACCACAGAAGTTGGCCCTTTTTAATAGTAAATTTATTGGTTCCATCATTATAGTTGTAATCTTTAACACAAACTCGATCGACCATAGCTGCTGGTGGCCATTTTCGTAAAGTTTCAGAAATTACTTGATCCATATATTTCATATTCTGTAGCAAATCATACGTAACACGATTTCCTTCACATTTTTTATTTACCTCAAACACTTCAGTAACAAGTTTCTCCTGCACATCCATATTAATGGCTAGTTCGTGTGCTACGAATGACAATAAAGTTGAACTTGTTTCAAATCCAGCAAAAAAGAATAGAAAACATTGTGCTACTAGCTCATCATCAGACCATTCACGGTTAACAACCCGCTTACCGATTGCCGATTCTTCAACAGTTGCAAAACCTTGAGCTTCAGAAGTTTTATCATCTGCCACTGCAGGTTGATGCCTGAGAGAACCTTTTTTAATTTGCATTAAAATATTTATCATATCAGGTCGAAATATTCCTTCCCTCTCTCTTGTCTGCATATTGTTAAGGACCATATCTCGAAAAAAGTCCGTTATATCTTTGTTCATTAATGAAACTTTGAAAAATTTCATAATAGCCGGCATCATTAGCATAAGTACAAACTTTACCATTTTAAAGAAATTCGTAAATAGTAAAAGTTTTTTTCCAGTAACATAAAATTCATTTTTATCATTTTCAAACGAATTGATTTTGATTCCAAAAGCACTTGAAGCTATTACATCAGTTGTGTATTTCGAGAACAGTTCCTTCATATCGCAATGTTGAATTTTTCCTTTGGACGCCTCGTCTTTCAAGTAGTATGACATATTATAAGCCGTCTCTGTTACCAATTCAAACATTTGCTTCATTTTATTGCTAGTAAATGCAGGACTCAGGGCTGCTCTCATATCTCGCCACTTATTGCCTCGCATAACAAACATATTATTGCCAAACAATGGATCGATTTTTTCATCTGCAAATGATTTATGATCTTCAAAATGATCAAAATCCTTAATTGTCAATTGTTTTATTACTTCAGGATCTCTCAAGCAAAAAAATGGCTGACGAAAATCAAATAGTCCAAAGATTCTAAAACACAATACAACCTATTAGTAATTTTCATACGAAATTTGTGGTTGTACTTACTTTGCTGTTGGAAACTTAATAAATAATTCTTTAAAATACTGATCAACTGCATAGCGGCCAAGTAACAGTGGCCAGGTGCTGCCAAAAATAAACGTTGGCTTTACATAAGGCAAATCAATGCTTTCAAAATATCCGTATTTTAAAGTAGCCCATTTGTAAAATGCATACAAAATCAATGCAATGCCAATTGCCAACAATATAACTTCCATAACTTATTCTGAAAATTGAATTGAGAAAAAAAGATTTGTATTTATTTTTTTTAATCTAGCACAGGATTTCAAGCATTTAGAATGGCTTGCGTAAAATATCAAATTTTGATCGTATCAAATAAAAAATAGATTCGATCAAGAAATTATTTTTTAATCGAATCAAAATTTGATAAAATCGAAATCTGATCGAATCAAATTCTGATCGAATCAAAATCTGATTAAATCAAAATCAGATAAATTTTTGATCGAATCAAATCTGATCGAATCAAAATAAAAAAAAACTGTTTAACTCGATCAAAAGACTTATTTAAGTTATAAACAAAATATGATTTGATCGAAAAAAAATTTTTTTTGATCGATAAAAACAATTAATTGATCGAATAAAAATCTGTTCTAATCAAAATATGATCGAATCAAATTTTGGTTTAATCAAAAATTTTGTTCAATTTTGATTCGTTCAAAAATATCTTTTTTTTATACGATCAGATTTCATTCGATCAAAATTTCATTCGATGAAATTATGATTCGATCAAAAATATGTTTGATTTGAGCATTGATCGATTATCTAATTTTCAGCAATCCTAGTATGGCCTAGTCTCAACATTTTTTTAAACACTTAGTTAAATTGCATGAAAAATATCTTCCACATCTTGTTGCAGTAAGTCAAATTATGATTATTGATCATACTAGCTATACTACTTACTAGCTATTTAAATAAATGTTTAAAAAAATAAAGAAAGGTTTGCTTTCCATTCTAAATATTTACATTTCTAAACAATTACTGTTACAATATAGCCAATTAAAATATATAATATATGAACATACATAGTACATACATATAGTACATACATCGTCATTTTTATTGTTTAGTAGGAAACCCATAACCTCTAAATTCTTAAACTTACAACGACATTACTATTTTACATATAATATACATATATCACAAAAATCAGAGCTGCCTGAAAAAATAGCTGCGAATTTCGAATTCAGCGACCCAATAAAATTACCCTAAAAAGTGTATGTTAAAGCTGCACTAAAAACAGTCTCATTGTGTATACCAGTGCATGAACTTCTTCCAAAGTTCGTACAAATTTTGATAAGATTTAAAAAAAATGCATTTCTATGCAAAAAAATAACTTCTTTATTTGTTCACTAATAAATCGAATACAACAAACTACATCGAAAATAAATGTTTATCGAGATTTCAATTCAAGATGAAATCCTTTTTCTACAACCATAGTAGCCGGTGATTTTTTCAACTTTAATGGAATTTGCGTCTTTTCATTCGGTTGAAATTTGAAATTAAGAAGTAGGTAATAAATTACAGCTTTCACCTCCATTAGAGCAAATCTAGAACCTAAAATTAAGAATTAATTTAAATTCTAAGGTATAAGAAAACCTTCATAATAATAGTTGTACCAATGCAATTTCGTGGTCCAATGCCAAAGGGCATATATGTGCCAGACAATATGCTACCCTTGTTTTCGTCGCTAAATCTTTCCGGGTCGAATTTATCAGGATTTGGAAAATACTCTGGATTAAGATGTAAAGCAATTATTGGAATCCAACATATGTGTCCTTTTTTAATGGTAAATCTATGGGTACCGTCATCATAATCGTAATCTTTTATACAAACTCGATTAGTTAAAGCAGCCGGTGGCCACTTTCTCAGCGCTTCGGAAATTACTTGATCCATATATTTCATGTTTTGCAATTGTTCGTATGAAACCCGTTGTCCATTACTATTTGCGTCAGTTTCAAGTACTTCATTGTAAAGTTTATCTTGGATATCAACATTAACGGCTAATTCATGTGCCACAAAAGATAATAATGTAGAACTTGTATCAAATCCAGCAAGGAAAAATAGAAAACATTGAGCTACCAAATCATCATCACTCCATTCTCGATTCACTGTTCTTGTACCAACTGATGATTCCTCAACTGTAGCGAAACCTTGTACTTCCGGTACAATAGTTTTCGTATCTGTTTGCTGCTTAAGAGCACCTTTTTTAATTTGCATTAAAATATTTATCATATCTGGTCGAAATATTCCATCCTTTTCTCTGGTTTTCATATTATTTAAAACCATTCCTCGGAAAAATGTCGTCACATCTTTATCAGTAATTTGTATGTCAAAAAACCGCAATACAGATGGAATAAAGCGGATTAATATCATTTTTATCATAACAATCGGATTAGCGAAATCTAGAAGTTTCTTTCCAGTCAAATAAAATTCATTTTGTGCATCTTTAAACGAATTAACTTTAATTCCGAATGCTGTCGATGCAATAACATCATTGGTATATTTCGAAAAGAAATCCTTCATATCCAAATTAAGAATTATTCCCTTAGCCGATTCCTCTTTAAAATATTCCGCCATATCGTAAGCAGTTTCAGTTACTAATTCAAACATTTGCTTCATTTTACTGCTAGTAAATGCTGGACTTAATGCAGCTCTCATGTCCCGCCATTTACTACCACACAACATAAACAAGCTGTTGCCAAGTAAAATGTCCGATTTTTCATCAACAAACGAATCATGATCTACAAAATGATCAAAGTCTTTTATGGCCAATTGCTTGATTACTTGTGGATCGCGTAAAAAATAGAGTGCATTACGGAAATTGAATAATCCAAATATTCTAAAATAAATCATAACTGTATTTGTTAAAATTATTTTATTATACAAATTTATTTACTTTGCTTTGGGAAATTTATTGTACAAATTGGTAAAGTATTCATCAGCTGGATAGCGACTGAACATCAGAGAGAACATATTGCCAAATAAGAATGTTGGTTTCACATATGGTATACCGATTTTCTCAAAATAGTCGTAGTTTAATGTGGCCCATTTATAAAAAGCATACAAAAGTAATGCGATTCCAATTGCAAGAACCAAGAGTTCCATTGTTTATATAAATCTGTAAATTCAAATTTTTTGTAAGTTCCAGTTAAAAGATTTGAGCGAAACAAACAAATTCTAGTATCACTAATGAATTTTGTCACGGCTAGCAATGCAAAGCAATAATAAGCACATGCAACATATTTATTAAAAATGTTCGAAACATTCTAGCAGACATTTCATAGATTTTCTAAATCCTATTGGTATGGGTTCCAATTCCAATTATATGCTTTTGTTTGTTTTTCACTAGATTGTGGTTTAACGGTTTTATTCTTCATATGTTCACTGAATGGAAGTTATATACATTTTTATCGAATTTATGAGAATTTTACAGCATGTGTAGAATGCTCAATGCAGATTCTACAAAAAAAATAAACTTCCCCCATACATTGATTAAAGACTTGGATAGGGAAAAATTTTAATATAAAGAAACACTTAATTTCTACTAAAAATATAACTACTTTATTTGTTCTTTACTAAACATAACCTAATACACAAAACTACAAAAAAAAATCTTTTTTTCTCATTTTTATCTAGGTTTCAATTGAAGGAAAAATCCCTTTTCAACAACTATAGATCCGGGTGACTTTTTCAATTTTAATGGAATTTGAGTTTTTTCATTTGGAGAAAACTGGAAATTTTTCAATAAATAATAAATTATCGCTTTCACTTCCATCAAGGCGAATCGAGAACCTGTAAAGAGAAGAAAGCTATAGTTAACATGTTACATGAAAAATGTATCTCATCTTTGCATACCAATGCAATTTCGTGGTCCAATGCCAAAGGGAATGTATGTGCCAGATAGTATGCTACCCTTGTTTTCGTCGCTAAATCTTTCCGGGTCAAATTTCTCAGGATTTGGAAAATACTCTGGATTAAGATGTTGAGCAATAATTGGAATCCAACATATTTGTCCTTTTTTAATGGTAAATTTATGGGTACCGTCATCATAATTGTAATCTTTTATACAAATTCGATCGGTTAGAGCCACCGGTGGCCACTTTCTCAGAGCCTCCGAAATTACTTGATCCATATATTTCATGTTTTGCAATTGATCGTATGAAACCCGTTGTCCGTTACATCTTGCGTCAGTTTCAAGTACTTCATTGTAAAGTTTATCTTGAATATCAACATTAACGGCCAACTCATGTGTCACAAAAGATAATAACGTTGAACTCGTATCAAATCCAGCAAAGAAAAATAGAAAACATTGAGCTACCAAATCATCATCACTCCACTCACGATTTACAGTTCTCTTACCAACTGATGATTCTTCAACTGTTGCGAAACCTTGCACTTCTTGTACATTAGTTTTAGTTTCTGCTTGCTGTTTAAGAGCACCTTTCTTAATTTGCATTAAAATATTTATCATATCTGGTCGAAAAATTCCCTCTTTTTCTCTGGTTTTCATATTATTTAAAACCATTCCTCGGAAAAATTTCGTTACATCTTTATCAATTAACTGTATGTCGAGTAGTCGTAATACAGACGGCATAATACGAATTAACATCATTTTTACCATAACAATCGGACTAGAGAAATCTATAAGTTTTTTACCAGTCAAATAAAATGCATTTTTATCATCTTGAAATGAATTAACTTTAATTCCAAATGCTGTTGATGCAATGACATCATTGGTATATTTCGAAAATAAATCTTTTATATCAAAATCAAGAATTTTTCCCTTAGCAGATTCCTCTTTAAAATAACCCGCCATATCGTAAGCAGTTTCAGTTACTAATTCAAACATTTGCTTCATTTTACTGCTTGTAAATGCTGGACTTAATACAGCTCTCATATCGCGCCATTTATTTCCAGTCAACATAAATAAACTGTTTCCAAATAAAACATCAGACTTTGCATCTACAAATGGATCATGATCGACAAAATAATCAAAATCTTTTATTGCCAATTGTTTGATTACTTCTGGATCGCGTAAGTAATACAGCGGATTACGGAAATCAAATAATCCAAATATCCTAAAAAATATATTTAAATTTATTCGTTAAATTTTTTTTATAAAAATATCTTTACCTTGCTTTTGGAAATTTATTGTGTAAATTGGTAAAGTATACATCGGCTGAATAGTGACTGAACATCAGAGAATACATACTGCCAAAAAGAAATGTTGGTTTCTCATATGGCAAACCGATTTTCTCAAAATGATCATAGTTTATTATTGCCCATTTATAGAATGCGTACAAAACTAATGCAATGCCAATTCCAAGAAGAATGACTTCCATTATTTAACAAATCTGTAAATAAACAACATTTTTCTTTAATTCGCAGTTTACATTCTCTGTATATAGAAAGACCTGGTCCGATAAATTACAATCAAAATAAAATCGCAATATCAACCAAAATCGTTCTATACCGACAGTTTTTAAAGCGAAACTCATACATATTATTATCACGGTGCATTTTATCACAAATAAGCATTAGTGCGGAGCGAATATACGGCCTGCCCTCGGAATAGTTGCCTTTTCTAACAAAATAAACCACAGAATGGTCATTTCTGATAATATTGTCAACGTACTGTTTTATTTTAAAAATATGAAAAATGTTCTGAAAATGTTAAATTTATTATTTGCAGTTTTTCGTCTTTTTTTATTTGAAACCACAACCCAGAATCTACCTCAAGATGTGCAAAACTTATTTGCAGAAAAGCATTACCAAAGTTGGAGACAAAAAGAGATTTTGGGAAATAAGAATATTCACTTATCGACCGAACAATCTTTTCTAATTTGGCGATCTTATTTAATTAATTTAAAAGTTTAATTTTATATAATTTAAAAAATCTGTTTATTTATTTTGACGTTTCGTTTAGTAATATGAACTTCTTCGCCAAGCTCAAAAAGATTTTGGAAATCTAAAGATTTTGGGAAATTTTTGTTTTATTATATTTTGGAAGCGTGCGCAGTTAGATGGGTAAGCAGTATGTAGCATTTTGGGCTAGGGGTATAAGACGTAAAGGTTAAATTCCGAATTGGTATTTTCTTTTCATTATATTTAGAAAAAAATTAAAATCACCTAAGAACTGCATACCAAATTTATCTTTTTTAGTCCTTTTACAGATTTTAAAGATAAAAAAGGAGGCTGAAGATATTATCAGAAAGGAACCGATTTTTTTTTAATTTATTGTTTTTAGAAAAAGCAACTATTCCGGGGGTAGGACAAATGAGATTTAAAAAAGCAAGTCACGCGCTGGCCTAATAGGCGGATGCAAAATAATATCTAACGATCACTCTAATGATATATGAAAAGAAATAAGAAGTTTGGATCGCTGAGACGAATTCCGGTAATTATTATCAGAATATATTAAATTAAAAATAGAATATAAGAAATTTAAAAAAATTGTTTATTAAATAATAAAAAAAATAATAAAAATATGCTTTTTTGGTCATTCTAGCGAGCTTTCAATTCTAAATGAATTCCTTTTTCGGTTGCCACAGTACCAGATGTTTTCTTCAATTTTAGTGGTATTTGCGTCTTATCATTCGGTTGAAATTGGAAATTTAAAAGAAGGTAATAAATGACGGCTTTTATCTCCATTAGAGCAAATCTAGAACCTAAAAAAAAGGAATAAGTTATTGAATCACGTCTAAAATTTAAATTAGTTTAAGTCATTTACCGATGCAATTGCGTGGTCCAATGCCAAATGGAATATAGGTTCCAGCAATAATGTCACCCTTATTTTCATCATTAAATCGTTCTGGATCAAACTTTTCGGGATTTGGAAAATATGTCGGACTACGATGCATGGCTATAATTGGTATCCAACACATTTGGCCTTTGAAAATTGTAAACTTATTTGAACCATCATTATACTCGTAATCTTTTACACAAACTCGATCAGTTACAGCTGCAGTTGGCCATTTTCTTAGTGTTTCCGAAATAACTTGATCCATATATTTCATGCTTTGTAACAAATTATACGTAACTCGTTGTCCACCACATTTTTTATCAGTTTCAACAATTTCTTGATAAAGTCGATCTTGAATATCTGTATTTACAGCCAACTCATATGATGCAAAAGCTAAAAGAGTTGAACTCGAGTCAAATCCAGCCAAGAAAAATAAAAAACATTGCGCCACCAGCTCATCATCAGTCCATTTACGATTGACAATTCTCTTTTCCACATACGATTCTTCAACAGCAGCAAAACCTTGCACTTCAGGCATATTTTTCTTTACTTCCGGTTGTAAATTAATAGATCCTTTTTTAATCTGCATTAGTATGTTTATCATATCCGGTCGAAAAATGCCCTCCCTTTCTCTAGTATCCATATTATTTATGACCATTCCACGAAAGAATTTAGTTATATCTTTTCGTATTAATGTTATATTGAAAAATCTCGCTACAACTGGCATAATATGAATAAAAATAAATTTGATCATTTGTATTCCATTTGAAAATGGTAAAATATCTTTTCCTGATAAATAAAATTCATTCTTATCATCTTCAAATGAATTCACTTTGATACCAAAAGCTGTTGATGCAATAACATCATTCGTGTATTTCGAAAACAACTCCTTCATATCACAATTAAGATTTTGCCCTTTTGCTGATGCAACTTTAAAATAACTGGACAAATCAAAGGCGGTTTCCGTCACTAATTCAAACATTTGTTTCATCTTACTGCTGGTGAATGCAGGACTTAAAGCCGCTCGCATATCACGCCATTTATTACCACATAACATAAACAGACTATTGCCAAACAGGACATCTGTTTTCTCATCAATAAATGCATTGTGATCCAAGAAATAATCAAAATCTTTAACGGCTAATTGTTTCAGCACTTTTGGATCCCGTATACAAAAGAAAGGTTTACGTAAATCAAATAGGCCAAATATTCTATTAAAAAACAATTTAAAATTTAAATTATGTTTAGCATAATAATCTAACGTAAGATCTGTTTCAATAATTTACTTTGCTGTTGGAAATGTGTTGTATAAACCGGAAAAGTATTCCTCAGCTGTAAAACGACTAAATAACAGAGACATCGTACTTCCAAATATGAATGTTGGTTTCACATAAGGTATACCAATTTTCTCAAAATAATCATGATTTATTGTTGCCCATTTATAAAACGCATACAAAACTAATGCGATTCCAATTACAAGGACCACAATCGTCATTATTAATAAACCTGCAAATGCACCGATTTTTTAGTTGGAATTCTATGTAAAAAATATGTACGACTTTCTCCGATAAAAAACCGGTATGATCAAATTTAAATTTTGTGTCCCAAACTAATGGAAATATCGAAAAAAAAATAATTTTTATCGAAAAAAATCGTCCTATATGTACCTTGAGCTTAAAAGCGAAACAAACACACTTAAATATTATCACGATTAATGTTGTCTCAATGTAAATGAGAACATGCAATGTAATAGTAGGACAGAAAAACACTATAAGGACAAGGATGTATTAAAATGCCATATTAAATATTATGGATTTTGTTCAAAAAACCTTGGCTTCACTTTATACCGACACAGCATCAGTAAAATTCTTTTTTATGGGGGGAGTGCTAAGGAAACCCACAAACAAACAAAAATTCTGAGGGCCTACGTTTTCATTTATATAAATAAAATCATCAAAATTTGTCATTCTTGAAATTTCCCTAGATGCAAAACCTCTCACCCTTAAGGATATTCTGCACTCTTAAGTCAAGAACAACAA